>JACEVL010000388.1:1859059-1866559 GCA_020284085.1 Aporrectodea caliginosa | reverse complement strand
GACGACCGACTCAGGCCACTGGAATGACCTCGACCTTCAGTCACTGGAGGCGCTTCAATCTACCCGACAGACAAACGACGAATGCCTTCGCATATTCCTTGGTGCCTCGACGAGAATCCGGACGTGCGTCATTTTCTTCTAGTGAGGGACTGCTCGTCAGCATGGTCACTGTGTTTGCGAACGTTGTCACCTGTTGTCGCTCTACTCTATCGACGGAACTTGGCTTACAGACTCTGAACATCCATGTCAGCTGGCGACGGGAATCCGTTGTGTGGTTCCTCGTATTTGCGCTGTGCCACCAATTCAGACTGTTTGAGCTTACCGTGCATTGTCTTGCTAACTAATGTCTCATGCTTCGCCCACTCTCTGCCACTTCGCTGCGTCCTCTCCGATCCTCTGATCGGCTTGACCTTTTTGTTCCCCGTGTCAGGACTGCAATGGCTCAATCCAGATCCTTCGCCTGCATAGGTCCTTCTCTGTGGAATGGACTTCCTCCACCGGTTCGCTCTGCGCCATCCTTTCTGGTAGTCTCTCCTAATCTTTTTCTAAACTAAAATCCTGCCTTTTCCATCGGGTTGCTCGCACTGGGAGCGCTGCTGAAAGGCTTTTGCTGTGAGAAGCGCTTTATAAATAGCCAAATACAATACAATACTATACAATATCATATTCGTAATGACATTTAACATCATAACATCATAAATAGCGCCTCTAAGTAGATATCTGGAAGCGGCGCAGCATAAATGTTCAATTACATTACAAATAATCTCGGATCATGAATGTATATTTTATATATATATGTATGTATGTATATGTATGTATGTATATGTATGTAATATGTATACATGTCTCTATAAATAGATAGGCGAAATCACGATCAATCTGAATGTGACTTGTTTTGTAGGACCATCCACTACATCTACATCTACTACTACTACGACTACTACTCTACCCACGACTACAACAACAACCACCACAACTACCACTACACCAACTACTACTACAACCACCCTACCTACTACTCCAACGACTCCAACTACTCCTACTACTCCAACTACTACCATGGCGACGACTACAGCACCTACCACAAGAAATATGTCACAACATAACGAAGGTAGGATGCGGTTTTGAAGAGGGAGATCTTCGATTTGTCTAAGGTGTAATCGGAGATGAATGGGTTTTGATTAAGAGAGAGTAAGAGGAGGTGGAGGAAGAGGAGCAGGAAGACGAGGAAGAAGGAGGAAAATGGAAGGAGGAGGATGGGCACTAGAAGAAGAGTAAAGAAGAAGAGGATGGACCTGTGTGGCAAGGGTGTCCAATGACTTGATGGTACCTTCGTTTCGAACCACCATTAACAGACCATCTCATTTCTGCAGCGCGCGATTTGTGCAAACAGCCTCGTTGCTCGAATCATCTCCTAGACTGCAACCAGTGCAATGTGCATCGAATTATCAGGCATCAGAATCCAACTAACTTGATTCGTTCGTCCATTCCTGAGATTTATATAGCGCCTCTTCAAGAAGCCTACTCAGAAGCGTTCAATGATGATGGTTATGATAATGGTGGTGACGGTGATGATGATGACACTGGTGGTCGTTATGATAGTGATGATGATGATGATGATGATGATGATGATGATGATGATGATGATGATGATGATGATGATGATGATGATGATGATAGTGATGGTCTCTGTTTCTCGTAGGTCCTAGTGATATGGCGATGCAGGGTGAATTCGCCCATTATCCTCAGGCCATAAAGCCAGCCTACATCGTGTTGGCTGGACTCGGCGGTGGATGCATCCTGCTCGTCATCACAGCCGTCGTCATCCTCTGCCTTTATCCTCTCCATAGAAACAGCAAATACGCCACAAACAGCACCGTTCAGACCGTACAGCACACTCACCAACCGTACGTGGAAGACAACAGCTACGTCGAGTCTCAGGAACCAGAGAGAATCGACATGGATGAAATGGCAGAGGGTGAAGTCAAGACATACTACAACGCCGAAGAGGCCGATTAGGGTCATAGCCACCACTCTAAACAATAACCCAGGATCATAGCAACCACCCCAACCCTCATAATCACCACCCAACCCTCATAGCCACCACCCAAACCCTCATGCCCACCACTGCTAACCCTCATAGCCACCACCCCAACCCTCATAACCACCACCACAGCCCTCATACTCACCACCCCAAACCTCATGCCCACCACTGCAAACCCTCATAGCCACCACCAAAACCCTCATACTCACCACCCCAAACCTCATGCCCACCACTGCAAACCCTCATAGCCACCACCCCAACTCTCATAGTCACCACCCCAACCCTCATAGCCACCACCCCAACCCTCATAGCCACCACCACAACCTCATAGCCACCACCCCAACCCTCATAATCACCACCCCAACCCTCATAGCCACCACCCCAACCCTCATAGCCACCACCCCAACCCTCATGGCCACCACCCAAACCGATAACCCACTCTGCCCTTGTGTTCATATTTGAGGACGTCATTCTTTTAGAACTCAGAACAAAAGACTCAAACAAACAAAAAACAAACAATTCGTTATATTTAATAAAAATAAAAGCAATTATTCGTGAGCTGATTCGAGATGTTATTTCAAGTAGTTCGCTTCCTAAGACAGCGAAAGAATCGACTTTCCTGTTCAAATAGACGCAAGAATTCAATGGTCATCACGAACTGGCAATCGATGACCTGTTCGACTGACCACCTGCTGACCAATCTGGTCATCGTGCCTTCTTTAACTGACCGGATGCTTTACTTAAGTAGATGAAGGTCGTTGGTCAACGGAACGAACGAATCTCAAATCTCTCGAACAATGAGCTCAGCGAGACAGAAAAAATATGTCTACGTACCATAGATATGTTCAGCAGATAAAAATAAAACATAGATTGATTTCTTAATGCGTTCAATAAAGAGTTTGTGGAATTGATCATCGTCTCTCTGTCTCTGTCTCTATCTCTGTCTCTGTCTTTGTCTCTGTCTTTGTCTCTGTCTGTGTTTTTGTCTCTGTCTGTGTCTGTGTCTTTGTCTCTGTCCACTGTACACGTGTGCACTAATGTCTGCATTAATTTTCGCCTAAATGTACTACTGCGTTTCTTCAATTGTCTTTGAGCAAGATCAGGAACGGCGAACAATAATACCACAAGCAACTGACGTTCCTCTCTGTCTATTTGCATGTCTCTCTATGTCTCTCTATGTCTCTCTCTGTCTCTCTCTGTCTCTCTCTGTCTCTCTGTCTCTCTGTCTCTCTCTCTCTCTCTGTCTCTCTCTCACTTACTCATTCCATTTCACTCACTCACTCGCTCTTTCTCACTCTTTCGCTCTGTCTCTCTGTACCGCTCTCCCTGACTCTCTCCACTAATCAAGAAACTAGTGCGACATCAGTTCTCGCGTAAATGTCTGTAGAGGAGGTTTCTGGATTATCCAACCATCCTGGATAATTCAATACAAATCATATATGCATGCATACATGTATATAATGTATACATATATACATATGTATACATATATATATGCATATATGTATTTACATATAATATGCACAAACGCAGATATCCTTTTATATGGATATGTGATAGGCAGCATATGTTGCATCGCGTTGGATCTGGTGACTCTTTTCCCCTTACACTTCCTTCTTCGAGAAAACCTCAATCGACGCAGGTGCCCGTCACGTGACCCACCCACGTCGTCCAGACAGGTCTTCGATAGAGGAGCATGCAGAGGGGCTTTTGTTGGGCATGAGGTCAGAGGTCATCATCGTCAGAGGGTAGGTCGCGGTGTCATGGTAACGGTGGAATGTTGGAGAAGGTCGTAGTGACAATCGGACTTCTTGACGACGGCTTTATGTCGCATACTGACGCCTCTCTTGCGACGGAAGAAACCACACTTAAAACACACACACACAAATCATTATTATTATTATTATTATTATTATTATTATTATTATTATTATTATTATTATTATTATTATTATTATTATTATTATTATTATTATTATTATTATTATTATTATTATTATTATTATTATTATTATTATTATTATTATTATTATTATTATTATTATTATTATTATTATTATTATTATTATTATTATTATTATTATTATTATTATTATTATTTATTATTATTATTATTATTATTATTATTATTATTATTATTATTATTATTATTATTATTATTATTATTATTATTATTATTATTATTATTATTATTATTATTATTATTATTATTATTATTATTATTATTATTATTATTATTATAAATTAATTAATTAGCAACTGCTATATCGCCGATGTATGGTCACGAGGGAGGCATCAACCGATGACGTAGTACCAAGGAAGGGAAAGACGTAATAAGGTGAACATCCAGGGCTGTAGGGTGCCCTGAACTTAGCTTCAAAGTAGCTCTTTATAATTTTATGAGTTTACGATAATTACCTAATCAGGGATTTACCCTACGATGCTGTAACGACCCTACGAGGGAATATTGGGAGAGAAGAGATGACGTACCTTCCAGAGGATCCAGACGAAGAGGCAGAGGAAGAGAACTCCAGCTGTGACGGATGCGATCAGAATCCACAGAGGAACGGAACGAACTTCCTGAATCCCAATGTCTGGAAGAGCGACAGTCGACGCCTACAGCAACAGAAGACAGAGAACAGTAAGTAAGTAAGTATATTCTTTAATATAATCAGCTGCCAAACAGCAATCTGGTGAACAAGCATGAGCTATATAAATTCACACAAACATCAAAATCAATTCATGATTACCATCTGAACATCATCTGTCACTACAGTTACATAATCTGACCTTTGACTCTGCAGTGCAGCTGCATTTGGTTGGTAACTGCCTCAGAATACCCTTCTTTTGATCTGTTAGATAGCTATAGTCATAGGTACAGCGCTTTGTGAGTTACTGAAAATGCGGATTATTGGGTGTTCTCATACACACATGTATACATACACACATGCCATTACTACTCTGATCCACGCCTTGATCTGCACTTTGGGAATGCCGCATGCCTCTAATACTCACAAACTCCAGTCTATTCTTAATGCAGCTGCTCGGCTTATAGGCGACATTCCAAAGTTTGCCCATATCTCAGGCTATTTTCGGGATACCCTTCACTGGCTCCCTATCCAACAGCGGGTAAACTTCTAAATCCTTTCCCTCATGCGTAACTGCCTTGTTGGGGTGGCCCATCCTACCTGAGGTCTTTTTGAACCTTTGTCTCCTCCTTACCTGCGAGGGCCTCTTTGCGATCTTCGACCCGCGGCCTTATGGTTGTCCCTCGCATGCGCTCTGCTACGGCCCACTCTAGGTGCTTTGCCCGTGTTGGCCCATCAGCTTGAAACTCTCTTCCCCAGTCTCTTCGCCTTGAGTTACTAGCCCTCTCACCTTCCCAGTTCCGGAGACGCCTTAACTTTCCTGTACTCTGACGCAGGCACTGTAGCAGGTTGAGAGCGCTGCTGATTTATGAGGGGCGCTATATAAATGTTCGATTACAATTATAACTACACATGCCGCATACATACATACATACATACATACATACATACATACATACATACATACATACATACATACATACATACATACATGCATGCATACATACATACATACATACATACATACATACATACATACATACATACATACATACATACATACATACATGCATGCATACATACATACATACATACATACATACATACATACATACATACATACATACATACATACATACATACATACATACATACACTACACAAGTAGGCCTACACATCCAGTCTCTGTCGGCGGGAAGAGTGAGTCTCTGTCCGAAAGATGCCTTTAAAATGCTGATGGGCCTGAAACACTAGCGAAACGATTTCAATGAGATTCTGTTGGTTCTGTATGTATGTATGTATGTATGTATGTATGTATGTATGTATGTATGTATGCTTGTATATCTGTACATGTATCATGTATGTAGCCTATGTATGTGGACGTTGCCAGGAGAGCGTTCTAACCAATCGGTTACAGTGTCCAACAATTGTTCTGCATTGTAACCATTGGCGCTAAATAAATCATTAGAATGGCGTTGAGCTGAAGTGTTCTGAATGCAGACATTGAGTGTCTGTACATTGAGTGTCTGTGTATGGCCTCTGACCTTTTCCGTTGCATTGATTGGATTCAACTGACGGATATTCTCAGTCAGATCAATCTCCAGCTCAGCCTTCGACGAAATGTTCACTAGATCGAATTTCCTAAAGTCCTTCAATTCAACAGACAACAACAACAGACAACAGACTCAACAACGAACAACAGAAGCAACGAAATATACACTGCTTCTTATTCAATCCACTGGATCGCTTGCATCACACGGAGGACGTCGTCTGCTACGGTCTGAATTCCTTGCTGAGGCTGGAGGTTCCGTTTACTCTTGAGGCGCTCTCATACCTATTCAATCTCTCACTCGTAGCCTCACATGTTCCCTCCCATGGCCGCATTAAGGGGTGCTGCAGCTGCACCCAGGCAGAGGCGCGTTTACCAGTAGGCGAATTAGGCGCGCGCCTAGGGCCCCCTAATCTTGAACGGGCCCCCAAACGAATGAACATATTTTTTTAATAATAAAAAAATTATATTTAAAAATTTAGATTATTTTAAATATATTTGTTTATATTTTGAAGAGCTTGGCATTCAAATAATTTCATCAAAGTAATTATTATTGTAATTGTAAAAGTATATTCTGTCTAATTTATAATTGCTTTGTTCATATGGGCAGCAATTGGGCTAATAGTTCATTTTTGTGTAAAATAACATCAAACTTATTAGCAACAAGCAGAAACCAGCGTCTGCTGCAGTTTAGGCCTACGTGTGGAAACCTTTAGTCTGATGATTCTGTCATTTTATAATGTTTAAAACTTTTATTAGTATTGTTAACCAGTAAGTAATAGTAATCGAAATTTTAGTAATATTAAATATTTATTAAAATCTGACGCAATGAAACGTTGCTAATTTTCTGGAGCTGCAAAATGAAAATAATAAGGTAGCTCTAATGACAATATTTTGGAATTAGTTGCAATCAATCAATCAATCAAATTTCGTTTATCAAAATAAGTTGACAAATAATAAATGCTGCAAAGAATAAATGCCACCAGCAAATTTCTGCACGATCAAAGGCCATGTTTGTCGAATTTGAGTTATTTAATTCTTTAATTATTTAACAATTTTGCTCAAAGCGTCAGAGAAAATTCCCGCCAAAATAGAGACAGAGGCAAACTGAAACTTGGTATTGAAAGCGATTATGACATTGCATATGAAGATGAACAGCGCAGAAAGTGTAAAAAATGTACTTTGTTCTTTGACAAAACTGCCAAGAATGACTTCATATTCGGTGCCTTGCAACCGGAGGGTTGCGGGTTCGAATTAGTGTTGTTTTCGTTGACGATAACTAAAACGAAAACCTTCGTTAACGAAAACAAAAGGTTATA
>JACEVL010000388.1:1806559-1851559 GCA_020284085.1 Aporrectodea caliginosa | reverse complement strand
GCGGACATAACATCACTTGGACTAACACTGAGAAGAGATGGCTGGCGTCAGGAACTGATGATGATGATGACGACGACGATGATAATATTAACCTAATATTAGTAGCATATAATTATGATGCGTTGCTCATATTTTGCTCCTCTTCAGTTTAGATGAGATCATCTGCCATGAAATGCAAATTAACCGAATGTTCGATTCCAATGTTGGCTGCTTCGTCGGCGTTGCTGAGCACTTCGTCTAAGATCGGCTGCGGCAGAAATCCAGTCTTCACTGCCTCAGTTGTAGTTGGTGGTGGTGATGACGATGATGATGACGATTTCGTCGTCGTCGTCGTCTCTTCGTTTAGTCGTTGTTCGTCCGACAATTTGTAGGTCAGAAGCAACTTCAGTGGATTCAGAAAGTCTCGGTTGTTTTGCTGAAAATATGACCAACGACAGTCGAGAGATAAAGGCGCTTCATGATCAGATGAAGACAGACAGGCATGCATACAGACACAAATGGAGACATAAAGAGGAAGACAGACAGACACAAATGGAGACATAAAGAGGAAGACAGACAGACACAAAGGGAGACATAAAGAGGAAGACAGACAGACACAAATGGAGACATAAAGAGGAAGACAGACAGACACAAATGGAGACATAAAGAGGAAGACAGACAGACACAAATGGAGACATAAAGAGGAAGACAGACAGACACAAAGGGAGACATAAAGAGGAAGACAGACAGACACAAATGGAGACATAAAGAGGAAGACAGACAGACACAAATGGAGACATAAAGAGGAAGACAGACAGACACAAAGGGAGACATAAAGAGGAAGACAGACAGACACAAATGGAGACATAAAGAGGAAGACAGACAGACACAAATGGAGACATAAAGAGGAAGACAGACAGACACAAAGGGAGACATAAAGAGGAAGACAGGCAGACACAAATGGAGACATAAAGAGGAAGACAGACAGACACAAAGGGAGACATAAAGAGGAAGACAGACAGACACAAATGGAGACATAAAGAGGAAGACAGACAGACACAAAGGGAGACATAAAGAGGAAGACAGGCAGACACAAATGGAGACATAAAGAGGAAGACAGACAGACACAAAGGGAGACATAAAGACGCAGACAGACAAACACAAATGGAGACATAAAGAGGAAGACAGGCAGACACAAATGGAGACATAAAGAGGAAGACAGACAGACACAAAGGGAGACATAAAGACGCAGACAGACAAACACAAATGGAGACATAAAGAGGAAGACAGACAGACACAAAGGGAGACATAAAGACGCAGACAGACAAACACAAATGGAGACATAAAGAGGAAGACAGACAGACACAAAGGGAGACATAAAGAGGAAGACAGACAAACACAAATGGAGACATAAAGAGGAAGACAGACAGACACAAAGGGAGACATAAAGACGCAGACAGACAAACACAAATGGAGACATAAAGAGGAAGACAGACAAACACAAATGGAGACATAAAGAGGAAGACAGACAAACACAAATGGAGACATAAAGAGGAAGACAGACAGACACAAAGGGAGACATAAAGACGCAGACAGACAAACACAAATGGAGACATAAAGAGGAAGACAGACAGACACAAATGGAGACATAAAGAGGAAGACAGACAGACACAAATGGAGACATAAAGAGGAAGACAGACAGACACAAAGGGAGACATAAAGAGGAAGACAGGCAGACACAAATGGAGACATAAAGAGGAAGACAGACAGACACAAAGGGAGACATAAAGACGCAGACAGACAGACACAAAGGGAGACATAAAGAGGAAGACAGACAGACACAAATGGAGACATAAAGAGGAAGACAGACAGACACAAAGGGAGACATAAAGAGGAAGACAGACAGACACAAATGGAGACATAAAGAGGAAGACAGACAGACACAAAGGGAGACATAAAGACGCAGACAGACAGACACAAAGGGAGACATAAAGAGGAAGACAGACAGACACAAATGGAGACATAAAGAGGAAGACAGACAGACACAAAGGGAGACATAAAGAGGAAGACAGACAGACACAAATGGAGACATAAAGAGGAAGACAGACAGACACAAATGGAGACATAAAGAGGAAGACAGACAGACACAAAGGGAGACATAAAGAGGAAGACAGACGCAGACAGACACAAATGGAGACATAAAGACGCAGACAGACAGACACAAAGGGAGACATAAAGAGGAAGACAGACAGACACAAAGGGAGACATAAAGAGGAAGACAGACAGACACAAATGGAGACATAAAGAGGAAGACAGACAGACACAAAGGGAGACATAAAGAGGAAGACAGGCAGACACAAATGGAGACATAAAGACGCAGACAGACAGACACAAAGGGAGACATAAAGACGCAGACAGACAGACACAAAGGGAGACATAAAGAGGAAGACAGACAGACACAAATGGAGACATAAAGAGGAAGACAGACAGACACAAAGGGAGACATAAAGAGGAAGACAGGCAGACACAAATGGAGACATAAAGACGCAGACAGACAGACACAAAGGGAGACATAAAGAGGAAGACAGACAGACACAAATGGAGACATAAAGAGGAAGACAGACAGACACAAAGGGAGACATAAAGAGGAAGACAGACAGACACAAATGGAGACATAAAGAGGAAGACAGACAGACACAAAGGGAGACATAAAGAGGAAGACAGACAGACACAAATGGAGACATAAAGACGCAGACAGACAGACACAAAGGGAGACATAAAGAGGAAGACAGACAGACACAAATGGAGACATAAAGAGGAAGACAGACAGACACAAAGGGAGACATAAAGAGGAAGACAGGCAGACACAAATGGAGACATAAAGACGCAGACAGACAGACACAAAGGGAGACATAAAGACGCAGACAGACAGACACAAAGGGAGACATAAAGAGGAAGACAGACAGACACAAATGGAGACATAAAGAGGAAGACAGACAGACACAAAGGGAGACATAAAGAGGAAGACAGGCAGACACAAATGGAGACATAAAGACGCAGACAGACAGACACAAAGGGAGACATAAAGAGGAAGACAGACAGACACAAATGGAGACATAAAGAGGAAGACAGACAGACACAAAGGGAGACATAAAGAGGAAGACAGACAAACACAAATGGAGACATAAAGAGGAAGACAGACAGACACAAATGGAGACATAAAGAGGAAGACAGACAGACACAAAGGGAGACATAAAGAGGAAGACAGACAGACACAAAGGGAGACATAAAGAGGAAGACAGACAGACACAAAGGGAGACATAAAGAGGAAGACAGACACAAAGGGAGACATACAGACGCAGACAGACATAATACGTAGAGGAATTGCTTACAGCGATATAGACGGTGATGTTTGAACATTCGGCTGATTTCTGCTTCTTCAGTTGAATTGAGGAGTTGAAAGTCTCGCTTGAGACGAACGCTGAGGAGGAGGAGGAGGAGGAGGAGGAGGAGGAGGAGGAGGAGGAGGAGGAGAAGAGGAGTCTGCCGATGACGTCGTTCGTTCTGTCAGGTTGAAGACTGAAATCGACGACCAATGACGAACTAAGAACAAGAATCAAGAACACAGAGATTCGAACACAACTACAAACATCAACAATCTCAGTCATCATCATTGTTTTCATCGTTTTCATCATCATCATCATCATCATCATCATCATCATCATCATTAACATCATCATCATCATCATCATCATCATCATCATCATCATCATCCTCATCATCATCATCATCATCATCATCATCATCATCATCATCATATTATTATTATTATTATTATTATTATTATTATTATTATTATTATTATTATTATTATTATTATTATTATTATTATTATTATTATTATTATTATTATTATTATTATTATTATTATTATTACTCTCACCATTGCATCATCATTATCTTCATCATCATCTCGTTTTCATAATCATTATCATCATCGTCGCCGCCATTATCTTCAGTCAGAGAAAGAGAGACAGAGACAGAGACAGACAGAGACAGAGACAGAGAGAGACAAAAACAGAGAGAGACAGACAGACAGACAGACAGACAGAGACAGATACAGACAGACAGAGACAGAGATGAAAAGCGTCGTCGTTGTAAGTGTAACTGACGTCGTTGTTCGTCGTCGTTGTTGTTGTTGTTGTAGTTGTGATCTTCTGGTGAAAGTGAAGCAGATGTTGAGTTGGAAGCAGTTGAAGGGCGATTGGTCGACTGGACAGATGGTCAGTCGAGGGTCAATCATCGCTGGCCAATGACCGACAGTGACCGCAACGTCCACTACAGGGCGTGACCAAAGGACGAGAACGGCGTCAGAGCTGTAGGCACCGATGACGAGGTCAGGGTATCCGTTGAGGTCGAGGTCAACTCCACCGGAAACGGAAGAACCGAACGAATGGAGAGGACGAAGAGAAGACGGAAGCTGAGAGGCGGAGATGCGCTGAGATGGAGTGACGTTGATTCCAGAAGAGGATCCACGGAAGACATAAACGGATCCTGTTCCACCTTCGTATGGAGCACCAACCAACAGATCTAGGAAAACGAAGGAGAATAACGCAACAGCTATTATACGAAGAATAGTCTGCCAACAAAGTCCTTCTTCACTCACAACTGGTCAGCGCCATCGATTGATTCCACGGCAATCGACAGTGGAACTCAATAGATGCATACTTACAACAACAACAACAACAATAATAGTCGTTCTAGATGCATTCATTAATCCACACAGCTACCCATGTGGTACTCTGGTGACCGCCGAAGGCTCGCAC
Source organism: Aporrectodea caliginosa (assembly GCA_020284085.1). NCBI lineage: Eukaryota > Metazoa > Annelida > Clitellata > Crassiclitellata > Lumbricidae > Aporrectodea > Aporrectodea caliginosa. Next base: position 1,846,754 of record JACEVL010000388.1, on the reverse strand, counting down.
GGCCTATCGTGCCGCCTCGGCCCGGGCCGACACGCCCGACACGCAGTCCTGAATGACCTTATCTGCAGGGGCCTCATTCAAGCGGATACCCAGCGGTTCAAGAACCCCCGGGTTTGTCAAGGTCGGATGGTATATAACCAGACGGCCTGACACTGATTCCGTAGCACTCGGGTCGGTGCTTGACCTGGGACGTCACAGTTACTGACACAGTGGCCCCTTCTTACTTGTCCACAACCTCCAACCAGACAGGAGGAGCTGCTGAACTGGCTGAAGCCAGGGAAAAAAATTCTGATTATACCCAACTGATGCAATCCTACCACTTTGTCCCATTGGCTTTTGAAACCATGGGACCAATTAGCGCCAAGGGACTGGCCTTTCTCTCCGACCTGGGTCGAGACGAAATTTCGGGCGACCCAAGAGAAACCAGTTACGTGTTCCAGCGCCTGTCGGTTGTAATCCAACGTTTCAACGCTGTTGCGTTACACACCACTTTTGTTTTTCCAGATCTTGACAAGGATGGTCACTCCAGAGTTAACATTGATTATTAATATCTGACACCTGAGGGATTATAGATACCAGGAGTAAAAAAAAAAAAAAAAAATAATAATAATAATAATAATAATAATAATAATACCATGCTAAATAATAATAAATATAATACCATGCTAAATTGCTAAATTTGTTATAATAATAATAATAATAATAATAGTAATAATAATAATACAAATAATAATAATAATAATAATAAAAAATAAATAAAAAAAAATAATAATAATAATAATACCATGCTAAATAATAATAATAATACCATGCTAAATTGCTAAATAATTGTTATAATAATAATAATAATAATAATAATAATAATAATAATAATAATAATAATAAGAATAATAATAATAATAATAATAATAATAATAATAATAATAGACTTTCATCATTTTAATTAATCTTAAAGTCCCTGAGGGATCATGTTTACCTCGGGGCAATAAAAAAAAAAATAATAATAATAATAATAATAATACCATGCTAAATAATAATAAATATAATACCATGCTAAATTGCTAAATATGTTATAATAATAATAATAATAATAATAATAGTAATAATAATAATAATAATAATAATAATAATAATAAAAATAATAATGACTGGCTGCTCGCGCTGCCGCTGTCGTCTTGCGGGTTACGGTTGGACGATGAAGCCATCAGAATCGCGGTGTGCCTGCGCTTGGGAGCGACGACCTGTGAACCGCACATCTGTCCATGCGGGGCGATGGTAGCGGCTGACGGATCGCACGGGCTGTCATGCGGACTGGGACCTGGTAGGCTCGCCAGACACGCAATCTTGAACGACCTCATCAGCCGCGGCCTCTCGCGTGCCGGCGTCCCTAATATCAAGGAACCTCCTGGAATGTCTAGAACGGATGGAAAGCGCCCGGATGGTCTAACGCTTATTCCCTGGCGAGGCGGACGCAGCCTTGTATGGGACGTCACAGTGACGGACACCGTAGCACCCTCATATCTGCACTCAACGGCGGCAATGGCGGGCGCGGCAGCGGAGCAGGCTGCCAATAGGAAGAACGCAAAATACAGTCAGCTGATGTCAACCCACCTTTTCGTGCCAGTTGCGTTCGAAACCATGGGCCCTATAAACACCACGGGCATGGACTTCATCAAAGAGCTGGGGAAACGCATAACCCTAACCACCGGAGATTTAAAGGAAACTAGCTACCTCTTCCAGCGCTTGTCAGTAGCTATACAACGCTTTAACGCGATCGCTTTTCGCGGTTCTTTTATGCAGCCGGATCTTGCCGAGGGATAAACCGTTCCAGAAAACCATCTTCCTTTCTCCGGATATTAGTTTTTATAGCCTGAGGGATTAGTACTACCTCGGGTAAAAAAAAAAAATAATAATAATAATAATAATAATAATAATAACAATAATAATAATAATAGTAATAATAATAATACCATGCAAAATAATAATAATAATACCATGCTAAATTGCTAAATAATTGTTTTAATAATAATAATAATAATAATAATAATAATAATAAGAAGTCGACAGACTGTCAAAAGTCGCAAAACACGACGCTCTCATCTTGCTCAGGAGCTCGATGAGCTCCCAGAAACTCCTATACACCTTAAGATGCTGCCCATGCATGGACCACACACTAATCAACAAATACGACGCTTTGCTGAGGGACGGTCTGGGATCCATACTGAACATCGACATGACTGACAACCAATGGATCCAGGCGTCACTGCCAATCAAGCTCGGGGGACTTGGTATTCGACGGGCTGCCTCGCTTGCATTACCTGCCTTTTTGGCGTCTGCTGCAGGCACCCGCGCGCTCCAGTCCTCCATGCTAGGAGCAAGTCACTCAGACAACGACGAGGTGGTGGAGATGCTGGCGCTTAGGTGGAAGGAGGAGAGTCAGGGCTCGCTACCGGAGGGAGAGGGATCGAAGAAACAGTCGCAATGGGACGGTCCCCTCATCCGGAGAGAAGCGATGTCACTCTGTGCTGGATGCGAAGTCGCATATCATCAGGCCCGACTCGGGGCGGCGGCTGCGGCGCACGCAGGTGACTGGCTGCTCGCGCTGCCGCTGTCGTCTTGCGGGTTACGGTTGGACGATGAAGCCATCAGAATCGCGGTGTGCCTGCGCTTGGGAGCGACGACCTGTGAACCGCACATCTGTCCATGCGGGGCGATGGTAGCGGCTGACGGATCGCACGGGCTGTCATGCGGACTGGGACCTGGTAGGCTCGCCAGACACGCAATCTTGAACGACCTCATCAGCCGCGGCCTCTCGCGTGCCGGCGTCCCTAATATCAAGGAACCTCCTGGAATGTCTAGAACGGATGGAAAGCGCCCGGATGGTCTAACGCTTATTCCCTGGCGAGGCGGACGCAGCCTTGTATGGGACGTCACAGTGACGGACACCGTAGCACCCTCATATCTGCACTCAACGGCGGCAATGGCGGGCGCGGCAGCGGAGCAGGCTGCCAATAGGAAGAACGCAAAATACAGTCAGCTGATGTCAACCCACCTTTTCGTGCCAGTTGCGTTCGAAACCATGGGCCCTATAAACACCACGGGCATGGACTTCATCAAAGAGCTGGGGAAACGCATAACCCTAACCACCGGAGATTTAAAGGAAACTAGCTACCTCTTCCAGCGCTTGTCAGTAGCTATACAACGCTTTAACGCGATCGCTTTTCGCGGTTCTTTTATGCAGCCGGATCTTGCCGAGGGATAAACCGTTCCAGAAAACCATCTTCCTTTCTCCGGATATTAGTTTTGATAGCCTGAGGGATTAGTACTACCTCGGGTAAAAAAAAAAATAATAATAATAATAATAATAATAATAATAATAATAAAAAATAGTAATAATAATAATACCATGCTAAATAATAATAATAATACCATGCTAAATTGCTAAATAATTGTTTTAATAATAATAATAATAATAATAATAATAATAATAATAATAAGTCGACAGACTGTCAAAAGTCGCAAAACACGACGCTCTCATCTTGCTCAGGAGCTCGATGAGCTCCCAGAAACTCCTATACACCTTAAGATGCTGCCCATGCATGGACCACACACTAATCAACAAATACGACGCTTTGCTGAGGGACGGTCTGGGATCCATACTGAACATCGACATGACTGACAACCAATGGATCCAGGCGTCACTGCCAATCAAGCTCGGGGGACTTGGTATTCGACGGGCTGCCTCGCTTGCATTACCTGCCTTTTTGGCGTCTGCTGCAGGCACCCGCGCGCTCCAGTCCTCCATGCTAGGAGCAAGTCACTCAGACAACGACGAGGTGGTGGAGATGCTGGCGCTTAGGTGGAAGGAGGAGAGTCAGGGCTCGCTACCGGAGGGAGAGGGATCGAAGAAACAGTCGCAATGGGACGGTCCCCTCATCCGGAGAGAAGCGATGTCACTCTGTGCTGGATGCGAAGTCGCATATCATCAGGCCCGACTCGGGGCGGCGGCTGCGGCGCACGCAGGTGACTGGCTGCTCGCGCTGCCGCTGTCGTCTTGCGGGTTACGGTTGGACGATGAAGCCATCAGAATCGCGGTGTGCCTGCGCTTGGGAGCGACGACCTGTGAACCGCACATCTGTCCATGCGGGGCGATGGTAGCGGCTGACGGATCGCACGGGCTGTCATGCGGACTGGGACCTGGTAGGCTCGCCAGACACGCAATCTTGAACGACCTCATCAGCCGCGGCCTCTCGCGTGCCGGCGTCCCTAATATCAAGGAACCTCCTGGAATGTCTAGAACGGATGGAAAGCGCCCGGATGGTCTAACGCTTATTCCCTGGCGAGGCGGACGCAGCCTTGTATGGGACGTCACAGTGACGGACACCGTAGCACCCTCATATCTGCACTCAACGGCGGCAATGGCGGGCGCGGCAGCGGAGCAGGCTGCCAATAGGAAGAACGCAAAATACAGTCAGCTGATGTCAACCCACCTTTTCGTGCCAGTTGCGTTCGAAACCATGGGCCCTATAAACACCACGGGCATGGACTTCATCAAAGAGCTGGGGAAACGCATAACCCTAACCACCGGAGATTTAAAGGAAACTAGCTACCTCTTCCAGCGCTTGTCAGTAGCTATACAACGCTTTAACGCGATCGCTTTTCGCGGTTCTTTTATGCAGCCGGATCTTGCCGAGGGATAAACCGTTCCAGAAAACCATCTTCCTTTCTCCGGATATTAGTTTTTATAGCCTGAGGGATTAGTACTACCTCGGGTAAAAAAAAAAATAATAATAATAATAATAATAATAATAATAACAATAATAATAATAATAGTAATAATAATAATACCATGCAAAATAATAATAATAATACCATGCTAAATTGCTAAATAATTGTTTTAATAATAATAATAATAATAATAATAATAATAATAAGAAGTCGACAGACTGTCAAAAGTCGCAAAACACGACGCTCTCATCTTGCTCAGGAGCTCGATGAGCTCCCAGAAACTCCTATACACCTTAAGATGCTGCCCATGCATGGACCACACACTAATCAACAAATACGACGCTTTGCTGAGGGACGGTCTGGGATCCATACTGAACATCGACATGACTGACAACCAATGGATCCAGGCGTCACTGCCAATCAAGCTCGGGGGACTTGGTATTCGACGGGCTGCCTCGCTTGCATTACCTGCCTTTTTGGCGTCTGCTGCAGGCACCCGCGCGCTCCAGTCCTCCATGCTAGGAGCAAGTCACTCAGACAACGACGAGGTGGTGGAGATGCTGGCGCTTAGGTGGAAGGAGGAGAGTCAGGGCTCGCTACCGGAGGGAGAGGGATCGAAGAAACAGTCGCAATGGGACGGTCCCCTCATCCGGAGAGAAGCGATGTCACTCTGTGCTGGATGCGAAGTCGCATATCATCAGGCCCGACTCGGGGCGGCGGCTGCGGCGCACGCAGGTGACTGGCTGCTCGCGCTGCCGCTGTCGTCTTGCGGGTTACGGTTGGACGATGAAGCCATCAGAATCGCGGTGTGCCTGCGCTTGGGAGCGACGACCTGTGAACCGCACATCTGTCCATGCGGGGCGATGGTAGCGGCTGACGGATCGCACGGGCTGTCATGCGGACTGGGACCTGGTAGGCTCGCCAGACACGCAATCTTGAACGACCTCATCAGCCGCGGCCTCTCGCGTGCCGGCGTCCCTAATATCAAGGAACCTCCTTGAATGTCTAGAACGGATGGAAAGCGCCCGGATGGTCTAACGCTTATTCCCTGGCGAGGCGGACGCAGCCTTGTATGGGACGTCACAGTGACGGACACCGTAGCACCCTCCTATCTGCACTCAACGGCGGCAATGGCGGGCGCGGCAGCGGAGCAGGCTGCCAATAGGAAGAACGCAAAATACAGTCAGCTGATGTCAACCCACCTTTTCGTGCCAGTTGCGTTCGAAACCATGGGCCCTATAAACACCACGGGCATGGACTTCATCAAAGAGCTGGGGAAACGCATAACCCTAACCACCGGAGATTTAAAGGAAACTAGCTGCCTCTTCCAGCGCTTGTCAGTAGCTATACAACGCTTTAACGCTATCGCTTTTCGCGGTTCTTTTATGCAGCCGGATCTTGCCGAGGGATAAACCGTTCCAGAAAACCATCTTCCTTTCTCCGGATATTAGTTTTTATAGCCTGAGGGATTAGTACTACCTCGGGTAAAAAAAAAAAAAAAAATAAATAATAATAATAATAATAATAATAATAATAATAATAATAATAATAATAATAATAATAATAATTATAATAATTGATCATAAGCTCTGATCATTGGCTGATGCGTTGCTAATGACTCTTGTGGTAACCTTGGTAACCGTCGAGGTCGCTATCTCCAATGGCAGCCAGCGCAAGGCCGAAGCGAGCGTCATGACAACGCCATTCGAGACATTCGGCCTCTTTTGTCTTCCGACCGAACAAACGAATCGGCACCGACTGTGACCGAATGCCCTGATAAAAATAAACACAACACAAATAAATAATAATTCGCTGACCAATCAATTAATTAATTAACGAACAAACAAATTGCTAAACAAGTAAGTATTCAAGCAAATATTAAGTCTCTCAGTCTATTTGTCCTCTTGGCTCTCTCTGTATATATACTGTAGTCTATGTCTGTATCTCTTTCTGTTTCGCTGTGCGCCTTGCTGTCTGTTTCTGCCTGTCTCTGTGTGTCAGTCTTTATCTGTTTCAGGAGTGTTTCTGTTTGTCTTGCTATCTGTCTGTCTCTCTGTCACTTTCTGTTTGATTTCCATCCTGTCTCAGTATGTCTGTCTGTCAGTCCGTGTCTGTCTTCCTGTCCGTATTGCTGCCTCGTTAACTATGCATTCCGTCGCCCCTGACAACCCGTCGTCAGACTACATGTTGTCGCCATGGCAACAGCGCACCTCTTCCGAATTGATGTAGACGTAGACAATTCCTCCGACAACTGATGACGATGGAGCAGAACGACCGAACGAAGACGAACGATGGAAGAAGAAGGGAGCACCAACGACAAGGTCATCTCGACTATACAAACAACAACAACAACAACAATCGACAACAACAATCGACAACATAGAGAGGGAGACAGTGACAGAGAGAGACAGACAGCGAGAGACAGAGAGACAGAGATACAGACAGACAGACAGAGACAGACAGACAGACAGAGACAGAGACAGATAGAGACAGACAGAGATATACAGAGACACACAGAGAGAGACAGAGACACACAGAGAGAGACATACAGACAGACAAACAGAAAGAGACACATAGAGAGAAACAGAGACAGACAGAGACACATAGAGAGAGACAGAGACAGACAAACATAGAGAGACAGAGACAGAGACAGATAGAGACAGACAGAGACAGACAGAGACACACAGAGAGAGACAGTGACAGACAGAGACAGACATAGACACAGAGACAGACAGAGACAGACAGAGACAGATAGAGACAGACATAGACACAGAGACAGACAGAGACAGAGAAGAGAGATTGACAGACGATATATATATATATATATAATACACAAACATACATACATACAAACATACATGCATGTATACATACATACACATTCATAGGCGCAGATGTCAATACATACGTGGATATGTAGCTAAAGATTTTGAATCGATTGTAATTATTGACTGTGTACCCGTCGGAGTTGAAGTCGGCGACAGCGACCGAGTGACCGAATCCAGAACCAAATTGTTCACCGGTCAAGTATTGCGAGGGGTCAACGGTCAGCGCTTTGACCCCTCCACCGCCTTCGGAAGAGGAAGAGGTCATCTCAAACAGAAGGACCTGACCGGCGAAACTGGACCTTGGAGCACCTGCCACGTAGGTGGTCTTAGCGCCAGGCAACAGGTGACCTATCTGGACGGACATTCCTACAATCAATGAGCTATCATTAAAAGTCAATATCAACATCATCAACACCTCATTAGGACATTAGGAAGGATCGTAGGAAGTCTATTGGCTCAACAATCGTTTACCCTTCGTAAGCAGAGTATTACCAATTGCAGTTGTATTGTATTATTTAAATAATAATAATAATAATAATAATCTTTGTTTATTAATTCAAACTGACATGAACACAGTATGATTATAATTCACATTATAATCTGCGACCCCGGCCTCATGATTTCACTTTGCCGGATAGGGATGATCGAAATTTCATACCTAGAGTACTTTATGGTGTATTGGCTATACACTAATTTTCTTTAGCAATAGGTCTCAGTCATTAATACATTCCTAACCCTCTTATCTATTTGACTATTATTTTTGTACGGATGATCACAAGACATTACAGGAGTCGAATGTAACTGTATGGCAGCCATGCAAGAAACCCATCACGTCCTACTACTCAATATAGTAGGACTCAATCCAATTCATCGGTTCATTGTCGTACTGTCATCTGACGATAACACTAATAATTATAGCTATTTTCTCTGTTTTTCTTCTATGTGAAAGTTGCGGTCTGTCAACTTTCTATTTTCAATAAACGAAATTATATAATATACAAACGCCAATTTATTATATAATATACAAACGCCAATTTATTATATAATATACAAACGCCAATTTATTATATAATATACAAACGCCAATTTATTATATAATATACAAACGCCAATTTGGGAGCGAAAGGCTGAGTCGACCTTTGGATGGGGGGTTAGCGGGAAGCGATACCGCGTCCGTGCTGTTCTTCTGCTCTTCGTGTTACCATCAAGTAAGTAAGTAAGTAAGTATATTCTTTAATATAACCAGCTGCCAAACATTACTCTGGTTAACAAGCATGAGCAATATAAATTCCCATAACATCAAAATCTATCTATGACCAGTGAGATTACGAAGCAAATCTAATTAGTATGCGAACAACATTTTGACTATAAATGTTTTCCTCATTTGATTGTCAGCTTTTGGCAGCACCCGGTCTGGGGTTAAATAATAACCTAACCCCTCTGACGCTTTCGAAACTCCCACTGAATAGGTTGCTGTTGATGTTGCCAAGAAAACGTAAAAGATTTTGTTCCGGTTTAACTAATCATTCGACGATGCTCTCAACTGGATATTATAATCTATCATATTCATGTCGACCATCATCAAACAGTCTTTACTCTTTTGGGCGCAGTTTAAACACAAACGAGCTGCGCTAAAGAAATGGTTAAACTGCGCTAGAGAAATGGTTAAACTGCGCTAGAGAAATGGTTAAACTGCGCTAGAGAAATGGTCAAACTGCGCTAGAGAAATGGTTAAACTGCGCTAGAGAAATGGTTAAACTGCGCTAGAGAAATGGTTAAACTGCGCTAGAGAAATGGTTAAACTGCGCTATTGAAATGGTTAAACTGCAGCGCTATTGAAATGGTGAGTTAAACTGATGCCAGACACATTCTATCTCTGTTTCTGATCTCTACCAAGATATGAGTAGTAGGCTGTTGCCGGTCGCCTCTGCGTCCCTCCGCCCCCTCCAGCTCCTCCTGCTCCAGCTCCTACTCCATCTGCTGGTGATGCTGGTGGTGATGCAGGGTGGAGACCCTTTTCCGTCCTGGAAGGTCTTTCATCCTCCACTGGACTTTGATGCCATGTCTGGAAGACGTCGTGCAGGGAATTGGTGAAGATGGCTCCACGCCAGTTGAAGGGACCTGGCGCACCCAGAATAATCTCACCCTCCTAGACACACACACAGCCATATATACATACAAACACACAGACATAGACAAACAAACACATAGACACAGATACGTAGACACATATATAGATAGAAACACATTTACAGACAGACAGACAGACAAACCGACGGATCCAATGACTTGTATGGAACGAAGAAAATGCTCATGGCTAGAGTGTCAATGGTACTACTGATGATGATGATGATGATGATGACGACGACGACGATGCTGATGACGACGACGATGATAATAACGGCAACGATGGTGGTAGTGGTGGTGGTGGTGGTGGTGGTGGTGTGGTGGTGGTGGTTGTGGTGGTGGTGGTGGTGGTGGTGGTGGTGCTGGTGGTGGTGGTGGTGGTGGTGGTGGTGTAGGTGGTGTATTTACCGGACTGATTGCGGCGCTGGTTCCTGCCTGGCAGAATCCATACTCTCCGTGACCTTTACCCTTTGGCTTTCCTGCGCATGGCTCCCAGAACCTGTCTTCGATGAGGGAATTGGTGAGCGAGATGCACCACCCCAACCCCCAACGGAACGAAACGCCCCATCTCTTGTAGCGATGAGCACAGACCTAGAGCCGTCCATTTCAAACAGACAACATCACTCAATCAAAGTCCTATCATTATAATTAGTATACCTATGGCTAATACATGCATGCATACAAATGTGTGTATGGGTATATGTGCATAAGTGTATGTATGTATGCATGTATCTATGTATGAATGTCTACGTATGCATGTACATGTATGTATCTATGTAGGCATGCTTTGCATTTGATTATTACTTTAACTCCATAATAGAATCTCTCGGCGGTGGCTGCGGCTGAGTGTTGCATCTGTGGTCGGCCTAATGATCATTCTCTTGTAAGACGCTCTGCTTAACAACTTGTGACATAATCTTGTCAGCCTCTCTTGGCTTCTTTCCCAAAACAACTAAAAGACCATTAATTAGGTTCGATCGTGGCTTCATTGTGTTAGGTCGGGAGCGCCTCTGACGCCAACCTTAACCTTAACCCTGATTCACTATCATTATCATAGTCATTATCATCATCATCATCGTCATCATAGTCGTCGTCGTCGTCGCCGTGGTTGAGTCGTTGCTACTGACGATGGCGGTTGCGTCGTCTGATGTTTGGCTGGCGACTGTTCCTCCCATCCATTGGTCGCTTCGGTCCTCGTTCTCTTCAGGGTCTAAAAAGACAATTGGACAGACAATAGGAGAGCAGGGACAGAGGACAAAAGCAAAGGACAAGAACAAAGGACAAGAACAAAGGACAGGAGCAAAGGACAAGAGCAAAGGACAGGAGCAAAGGACAAGAGCAGAGGACAATAGCAAAGAACAACAGAAAATGACAGGAGCAAAAGAGCAAAGGACAAGAGCAAAGGACAAGAGCAAAGGACAAGAACAAAGGACGAGAGCAAAGGACGAGAGCAAAGGACAAGAAAAAAGGACAAGAAAAAAGGACAAGAGACATAGATGGTGATAGAGATGATGCCAGTGAGAAGAGGAAGACGAAGGTCTGACGCTTGGATGATTTATCGTAAAGTGAGGATAAGATAGATAAAGAGACAGACACAGACACAGATATAATGAGTCATATAGAGGAAACAGGGACAGGGTGATAAAGATATAAAGAAACAGACAGCGACAGAGAGCGATACATGCAAAGAGAGAGAGACAGACAGATGTATTGTCAATTAGAACGCAGCTGCTCTCTGGCTTTGTCAATGGAACGTCAGAACATGCATGGACTGATCCTATATTATTATTATTATTATATTATACAGAGAACGTATACATGGAATGATGGAACGTGTGAATCGTTTTCGTCCTATGAATGCATCTAAGATTACACAAAGAAGCTTCTTTGTAAAACGACGGCCAACATCAAAGAGACGCATCTACTCATTTGGAATCAGTTGCTGAGACAAGAGACAGAAAGAGGAACTGGAGACACACAGAGAGAGACAGAAAGAGGAACTGGAGACACAGAGAGAGAGAGAGATAGACTGACGACAGACAGAGACAGAAAGAGGAACTGGAGACACACAGAGAGAGATAGACAGACTGACGACAGACAAAGACAGAGACAGACAGAGGAACTGGAGACACACACAGAGAGATAGACAGACAAAGACAGACAAAGGCAGAGACAGACAGAGGAACTGGAGACACACACAGAGAGATAGACAGACAAAGACAGACAAAGGCAGAGACAGACAGAGGAACTGGAGACACACAGAGAGAGATAGACAGATAGACAGACTGGCGACAGACAAAGACAGAAAGGGAGAAAGAGAGAAACGCAGAGAGAGGATCTGGAGATGACCAAAACGAGGAAGATCTCAGAAAAACATTGATGATGTCCGCCTCCACACAGTGGAAAAATTACAGAATGTTTCTATTCTAATCTAAACTAATCTGCTATAGATAATGATGATGATAATTATTATGTTCCTTTATTGTTGGTGGTGGTGGTGGTGGTGGTGGTGGTGGTGTATGTGGGGTTATGGTAGTCGTGGTGGTGTGGATGGGGGTTGTACCAGCTGCTCACACGCATTGAAAGTCTGTGTCGTAGTAAATGAGAGAGACCTGATAATGCACACCAGTTCACAAAGCAATCTCAATAAACGAATATAATTATTATTAATCTACTAGAAAAGGCCCAACTGTGTACGATTTCATTTGTACGACCTCGGCTCATTCATCGACGTCTTAGTTCGTTACTAAGATACATGTATACAAACAACTCTGTTAGATCAATTTGTCCAACGAAGACTCCGATGGTTTAAACAGGTGGAGAGAATGTCCGTTGACTGAATATCACGCAATGCACTACAGGCAAGATTCGAAGGAGAAAGAAACAGACCAAGACTACGCTGGATAGACAACATAAAATGAGGACATATATATTATATATATATATATATATATATATATATATATATATATATATATATATGATAACATCACTTCGACTGACACTAAGGGGAGCAATGGACTTGACAAATGACGAAGGACAATGGAGATTATTTATTTGTACTCATCGCCGCCCATTGGCTGGCGTCAGAAACTCATGATGATGATTTCTATAGCATCGACTTTGCGCAATAGGTGGCGCCAGTTCTTGCTGTCTAAACGAAGCCAATTATTATAAGAAACGGATGATGATGATGACGATGACGATGATGATGATGACGATGACGATGACGATGACGATGACGATGACGATGACGATGACGATGATGATGATGATGATGATGATGAAGATGTAGTACCTTCGATGGCGATGGCCAGTTGGGTGCAGTCGTTGGGGTCGTTGACGTTCGTCAGAGGGCAACTGTAGACTGACCCCGGTCGAACTGTCCTTCGAACGACGTCAGAGGCCAACGGATGAGTCACGTTATCCCTCGGAGCTCCAACCAACAGACTACGACAACAACCAACGACGACATCATCATCAATCATCATCATCATCATCATCATCATCATCATCATCATCATCATCATCATCATCATCATCATCACAATCACCATCATAGTAATTGTTGTTGGAAACTGATAGAGCGCCATTTCGAGACAACTCATCCGAGTGGTTCCCGATCCCAGAACTAATGGGAAACAATGAAATCTTAAGCGTTAGCAGTTCTAAGAGAAAAGCAGGCAGAGAGAGAAGCTCCCGTCACAGACCAGCAGCAGCAGGGAAGGGCATTGTAAGAGGCAGCAGGTCAACATCCACGCGTCGGTGGCGGTTCGGATCTTGGGAATGACAAGGTCTCCTTGTACTGCAGATTCAGCGCTCGTCAATAAGCTGGTGCCCTGAGCTTTTAGAAGTTTGGACTCTTTGGAGTGTACGATTACGATTGGAGTGGACGGCAGCCAAGACTCTCCCCTACAAATGTGGAAATTAGGTAAGAGTTCCTTTGAGTAGATCTAGTAGGAAGGCAGAAGGTATACAAGACAGGTCAGCACAAGAACCAACGTCTTGAATCGGATGCACTCTGGAATTGGAAGACAGTGGAAGGAACTACAACACCATGAATGTGGAGATGCGTCCAGACTTGGGATGCCATCAATCAAACGAGAGGCTGCATTCAAGACTGACTGTATGCAGAAGAGGAACCAAGACCCGAAATAAGGCTGTGGAAGAGAGAAGAGTAATAGACCTCTGAGGCGACAGAGCACGGCCAATGGTAAAGCTATGGCTCAAGTCAATCAATCAATCAATCAATCAATCAATCAAAATTTATATAGCGCCCCTTCAAGATCCCTACTCAGAGGCGCTCCCGGCCCAGGCCATACGGAAGAATGCAGTCTTCAAATGTTGGTGAAACTGAGAACAGTTTGGAAGGTGTCGTAAATCTAATGTTAGCCCGTTCCAGGTTGTTGGACCAACCACAGAGAAGGAACGGCACTGCATTGTTGCAGAGCGGGCGAATGGGACCGCCAGGTCACCGTGGGCAGAGGAGCGCAGTACTCGGCGGCCCGTGCAAGTAGAAAGAGGACGGCATAGCTCACGCAGGTAAGAGGGTGCCAAGCCTGATAAGCACCTCCAGACCAAGGACGCGATCCTGTATGAGATGCGCTGAGGGAAAGGAAGCCAGTGCAATTCCTCACGCATATACTGGGATATGCGGTCGGTCTTACCAAACCCGCCAATGAGTCGAGCCGCAAGTGATAGAAGCAGGAGCGACAGACATTTTGAAGAGAATCCCGGGCGATGAGTTCCCGGTCCAAAGTCAGATGAAAGAGAAAGGAAAGTAAGTGAAGAGCCATCACAATCATCATCACCACTATCGCAGGAAAAAGCTGATCTCCGCGATTTGGTTTTTGTTTGGCGCTGAAGAGAAATCTCGGAGATGAACATTGCATAACGATTATAATCAACGCCATCGTCATCATCGGTCGAATTGCAGATCAGTGGTTAACACGTCTGATCGTCCTCCGACTCTCTGTCTTTCTGCTTAACTGCCTGCGTGTGCGCGCTGCTATTGCCCAGAGAGGGACACAGAGAGACAGACAGACAAAGAGACAAAAAGGCAAAGAGACAGACAGACGCAAACAGACAGACAGAGACAGAAAGTGACAGACAGAGACACAGAGAGAGACAGAGAAAGACAGAGACAGAGAGCCAGAGAGACAGAGACAGAGAGACATAGAGACAGAGAGCCAGAGACAGAGACATTGGGAAAGATAGAGGGAGAGTCAAAGGAAGAACAGAAAGCCACTCTTCAGACGACATCTTCTACTGTCCTTCTCCCCTCCTCCTCCTCCTATTTCCATCTTCCTCCTCCTCTCTCCCCAGCTTCCTCCTCCTCTTCGTCCTCCTTTTCCTCCTCCTTTTCCTCCTCCTCTTCCTTCTCCTCTTCCTCTTCTTCCTCCTTTTCTTCCTCCTCTTCCTTCTCCTCTTCCTCTTCTTCCTCCTCTTCCTCCTCCTCTTTCTTCTCCTCTTCCTCTTCCTCCTCTTCCTTCTCCTCTTCCTCTTCTTCCTCTTCTTCCTCCTCCTCTTCCTTCTCCTCTTCCTCTTCCTCCTCCTCCTGCTCCTCTTCTCCTGCATGCCTTCTCCTCTTCCTCCTCTTGCCTCTCTGCCTCCTCCTCTTCCTTCTCCTCCTATTGCCTTGGGACATTAAATCCTGTTTGCAGTGAAGCGTAAAATCACCTGACACACGATCCCTAGATGGCGCCAACAGCTGGCTCAGCTGCGCCCTCCGGCGGCCAGAAGGAAAACTCACTTCCGATCGCACACACTCACAGACACACATTAACTACTACCAATTAAATATCATATATATATATATATGTACATCTATAATATATATATATAATAAAATATATAATATGTATATATATACAGCGCATGTATAAAATTTCGAAAACGACTCGGATCCTAATTGGATGCAGAGATAATTAAATTTTATTAGGGATGGAATTTGACACATTGTTCGGAAACAACTGCTCGAGTGTCTTTAACCATCTTACCATTACACATAAATATAATATACATATAAATAATATATGCAAATGAATGTATATATATATATATGCGTATGCAATTATGCATATATAGGTGCGCATAATAGGTGTGAAAGACTTGGGGTGGTCTTTGTGCCTGGTGAAGAAGAGTGGAGGGAAGGAGGGAGCGAATGATGACATCCGGAGGAAAAGGAGGAGGAGGAGGAGGAGGGGAAGGAGGAGGAAGAAGAGGCTGATGCTGCGGGGCATCGTTGGCTGGACATGAAGCAGGTGGTTGCACAGTCAACTCACGGTTCGTATGTATCAGATGACAGCTGCATTCCATCGGAGACACACTGTGTACACAGAGAAAGAGAGACAGACACAGAGGCAAACGACTCGATGGGGCACAGATTGAGGACGAGATTTCACCACAGCACACTACACTTTGCAAAACAATTACTCGAAGAAGTATAACACTTGGCTCGACATTCCGTCCCCCTCTACATCGTTCAATGCATCTCTTCCACTCTTTTCTCTGTTCATCGCCAGCCGTTCTTCCTTCTACAATGTATACAACTCTTATTCTTACTCGCATTTCTGATGCTATCCATATCCCGGTTCATATTCCAGTGGTTTCATTTCCCCACTATTATCATTGTTCTCTCTCTTTGGCTTTCTCTTTAGCTGTCTGTCTCTGTCTGTCTCTTTCTGTCCCTCTGTCGTAGTTCTTGTCAAAAGGCCATAGTCTTTCCCTCTTCTCTTTCTTCTCTCTCCAAGACAATATATATATATATATATCCCTCTCGGTCTGTCTCTGTCTGTCTGTCTCTCCCTACCTCCCTGTGTCTGTCTCTCTCTCTCTGCGTATATCTGTGTATATATTATGTGGGTATATCTGTGTGTATTTGTATGTATCTGTGTGTATGTGATATTCCGTTGGTGTTGATTAGATAATCGACCGACGCCCGTACACAACACATACATCCAACACCCACACAACGTCTACATCAAACCCATGTCATCTTATATATATACATACATACACAGCATCTATATATGTATATGTATGTATATATATATATATATGCATACATGCACAGCATCTATATATGTATGTATATATATATATATGAAAGTATGCGTTCATTATGCATATAGGACAAGGTACACGGAGTCTCAGATTGCTCTGTGTATTGGTGCATGATCTCCGTGCGTATGTATATATATATACACCCATCGCTTCATGTATATTTGTGTATACATAAATATATATATATAGACACAAAATACATTTGGGAATAAAATCATCGGCTGATAATAAACGAGAGAAAAAAAGCCAAGAGTTTTGCAATGGTAGGAGGAAAAGAAAGAGAAAGAGAAGGAAGAGAAGGAAGGGAAGGACGAGGAGGAAGAGGAAGAGCAGGAGAAAAAAGGGAAGGATAAGGAGGACGAGGAGGAGAAGGAAGAGGAAGAGAAGGAAGAGAAGGAAGGGAACGACGAGGAGGAAGAGGAAGAGCAGGAGAAAAAAGGGAAGGATAAGGAGGAGGAGGAGGAGAAGGAAGAGGAAGAGAAGGAAGAGAAGAAAGGGAACGACGAGGAGGAAGAGGAAGAGCAGGAGAAAAAAGGGAAGGATAAGAAGGAGGAGGAGGAGAAGGAAGAGGAAGAGAAGGAAGAGAAGGAAGGGAAGGACGAGGAGGAAGAGGAAGAGCAGGAGAAAAAAGGGAAGGATAAGAAGGAGGAGGAGAAGGAAGAGAAGGAAGAGAAGAAAGGGGAAGGGACGACGAGGAGGAAGAGGAAGAGCAGGAGAAAAAAGGGAAGGATAAGAAGGAGGAGGAGGAGGAGGAGAAGGAAGAGAAGGAAGAGGAGAAAGGGAACGACGAGGAAGGAAGAGGAGGAGCAGGAGAAGGAAAGGGAAGGATAAGAAGGAAGAAAGAGGAGGAGGAGGAAGAGGAAGAGAAGGAAGAGAAGGAAGGGAAGGACGAGGAGGAAGAGGAAGAGCAGGAGAAAAAAGGGAAGGATAAGGAGGAAGAGGAGGAGAAGGAAGAGAAGAGAAGGAAGAGAAGGAACGGGAACGACGAGGAGGAAGAGGAAGAGCAGGAGAAAAAAGGGAAGGATAAGGAGGAGGAGGAGGAGAAGGAAGAGGAAGAGAAGGAAGAGAAGAAAGGGAACGACGAGGAGGAAGAGGAAGAGCAGGAGAAAAAAGGGAAGGATAAGAAGGAGGAGGAGGAGAAGGAAGAGGAAGAGAAGGAAGAGAAGGAAGGGAAGGACGAGGAGGAAGAGGAAGAGCAGGAGAAAAAAGGGAAGGATAAGGAGGAGGAGGAGGAGAAGGAAGAGGAAGAGAAGGAAGAGAAGGAACGGAACGACGAGGAGGAAGAGGAAGAGCAGGAGAAAAAAGGGAAGGATAAGGAGGAGGAGGAGGAGAAGGAAGAGGAAGAGAAGGAAGAGAAGAAAGGGAACGACGAGGAGGAAGAGGAAGAGCAGGAGAAAAAAGGGAAGGATAAGAAGGAGGAGGAGGAGAAGGAAGAGGAAGAGAAGGAAGAGAAGGAAGGGAAGGACGAGGAGGAAGAGGAAGAGCAGGAGAAAAAAGGGAAGGATAAGGAGGACGAGGAGGAGAAGGAAGAGGAAGAGAAGGAAGAGAAGGAACGGAACGACGAGGAGGAAGAGGAAGAGCAGGAGAAAAAAGGGAAGGATAAGGAGGAGGAGGAGGAGAAGGAAGAGGAAGAGAAGGAAGAGAAGAAAGGGAACGACGAGGAGGAAGAGGAAGAGCAGGAGAAAAAAGGGAAGGATAAGAAGGAGGAGGAGGAGAAGGAAGAGGAAGAGAAGGAAGAGAAGGAAGGGAAGGACGAGGAGGAAGAGGAAGAGCAGGAGAAAAAAGGGAAGGATAAGGAGGACGAGGAGGAGAAGGAAGAGGAAGAGAAGGAAGAGAAGGAACGGAACGACGAGGAGGAAGAGGAAGAGCAGGAGAAAAAAGGGAAGGATAAGGAGGAGGAGGAGGAGAAGGAAGAGGATAAGGAAAGGCAGGAATTGGAGGATGGGAACATTCTACCGACTGTGAAGTTTTTTCTGCTGTGGAGATAAGAGTCGTGGAAAACAGCTTTCGTGTCAGTCACAGACAAATACGAGAAAACAGGAGGAGTAGGAAAAGGAGGAGGAGGAAAAGGAGGAAAAGGAAGAGGAGGATGAGGAGGAAGAGGTAAAGGATGAGGAGGAAAAGGAGGAGGAGGAAAAGGAGGAGGAGGAGGAGGAGGTAAAGAAGGAGGAGGAAAAGGAGGAGGCGGAAGTGGAGGAGAAGGAAGAGGAATGAGGAGGAATAGATGTAAATGTACACGTCGTAAGACCTTGAACCCTGTTCAGTTTTGAATGAATAATTGGTCGGATGAGATCCTTCGTCACCGTTTGAATATGCCACGCCACGCTATTCAAGGTCTCCGTGTGCGGGACACGCTCTCCCGAGATGGAATAGGAAGAAAGAAGAAGATTCAAAACGAATACAATGGAAGGAAGGGGAGGCTGAGGTATAGGACAAATGCAATATTATTATTGATGTGACAGGGAACCGTTTAGATGTGGATTCCTCCAGATGGCATCAGTGGTTAAAGCGGTGGCCTTGTTCGCCTCGGAGACGACGGGTTCGATCCTCCTCCATTGAGACGGTTACTGTGTGTAGGGACCTTGAGCTGCAGAGTCCTTCCGTCAAGGTAGGCAGCTCAGCGTCATCGATTGACGCTTCGTCATTAGACAATGGCACTTAAACAGGAGTCATTGCAGCAGTGACGGTGGTAGTAGTAATGACTGTGCAAGCGGACACGGAAGATGGACGCATTCCAGGACAAGGAACGGACGCAGAGATGAAGTGGAAGACTTAGGAAGGACGTGAAGCAAGAGTGGATGACGATCGATTACAATTTCTCTTCCTTCTTCCTTCTCTTCTATTTATCTTCATCCTTCTTCCGTTTCACTGTCCGCCCTCTTCTCTCCTATTACTTTAGTTTTTTCTTCTCCCACTCTAGTCCTCTTGATTCCTCTTCCTCCTCCTCCTCCTCCTACTCCTCCTCCTTTCCCCCTCCTCCACTGACATTGTGAGACTTGTTGATAGCCGCAGGGTGACAATGTGTTCGACAGGGAGCCAGCTCAGTTATCTGAATATGTGGATGAAGTAGTGGAGCTGCGTACAATGCACCGCTCTCGTCTTTAGCGGAACTTTTCTTAATTGATGCAGACGCAAAAGAAGATGGAGTCACTACATGTGGCTGAAGGCACAGGTCAGAGGAACGAGAGCAGACTGAGGCGAATGAGGAGAGAGAGATTGAGACATAGAAAGAGAGATTGAGACACAGAAAGAGAGAGTGAGAGAGATATATTGAGAGAGAGACAGACAGACAGACAGACAGAGACAGAGCAAACAGACAGAGGGAGAGAGAGGGAGGCAGACAGAGAGAGGGAAGGAGAGAGAGGGAGGCAGAGACAGACAGCGGAGAATAAGCATCGCCTGAAGATAACCTGAGCACAGCGTAAGGAATCTTCCTCTGTAAAACGCAAAACATACGAATCATAATACAAGAAACAGATGTTGTTCATATCCCGTCGTCGCACACAGCCACACATACAAAGGAACATAGCCAGGCATGCAGAGGCAGACAGACAGACAGACAGACAGACGGAGACATTCAGAGACAGAGATGGCATCTGGTGTTCTGGTGCTGCTGATGATGATGGTGGTGTTACTCTTTGTCGGCAGCAGATATTAAACTTCTAAGACTCTGGTCACCCAACTCCTCGTCCCCCATCCGTCCTTTTCTCTCCTACTCCCTCCCGCATCGATGACAGACAAAAATACATGCAGACAGACATACAGACTGACTTCAGCACGAACAGACGCGGTCATGCAGACATACTAGCAGACTGTCTGCAGGTTAAATGACTGGAAAGAAATATGATTTGGCGGATGAAACTAAGATGGAGAGTTCAGAGAACCTCTGAAGCGACTGACTCATAGGAACAGGACACAGACAGAGACAGACAGAGACAGACAGAGACAGACAGACACAGACAAAGACACAGACAGAGACACAGACAGAGACACAGACAGACAGAGCCACAGACACAGACAGAGACACAGACAGAGACACAGACAGAGATAGATAGAGACACAGACAGAGACAGAGACAGACAGAGACAGACAGAGACACAGGCAGAGACACAGACAGACAGAGACACAGACACAGACAGAGACACAGACAGAGACACAGACAGAGACAGTCAGCCAGAGATAGAAATAGAGACAGACAGGCATAGACATAGACAGGCAGAATGTTGTGACTGATTGACTGGAAAACTAAGTTAGTGGCTGACACAGACAGACATCGAGGAACGAAGACAACCAGAGAAACGACCTTTTGTCTCAGTGCTACTCTTTGTACGTCAGTGACATTGGCTTCTGATGTGGAATCCTACGTTAATTGTAAAATACTGGAGAGTTAGAGAGTGAGAGAGATAGACAGACACACACACACACACACACACACACACACAGGCGAACAGAGGCAGACATACTGAGTAGGTTGGTGACCCCGTGATCCTGATAGAGTTGACGGAGAGAGAGCGAGAGTATTGCCTCTGCTATCATGTTCCATTTCCTTCTCTTTCCTTCGTTGACCTCCTCCTCCTCCTTCTCCTCCTCCTCCTCCTCATCCTCCTCCTTCTCCTCCTCCTCCTCCTTCTCCTCCTCCTCCTCCTCCTCCTCCTCCTTCTCACCTTCCATCCTGATGGTCTTCCTCTGATGCTCTTATCATCAGCACCAATTCGGACATGAGTTTCTCATTCTTTTGGCCAGCATCTGAATAAATAAATATTTGTGGCCTGCATATCGACCAACCGCTGTGGCTCAGACACCTGCTGCAGGAGATGGAGGGCTAGTACCTGCCCCATCTAATGCATGACAGGTGCCTCTGAGGCTCTATTGCCACCTCCCTGCCTGTCTGTTTATGTGTCTGTCTGTCTCTGTCTATTTGTATGTGTAGCTGCATTTGTATTTGTGTCTGTCTGCCTAAACGAGAGAAAGAAAAGCAGGTTGCGATGCCAGAAGAGACTATCGTTTGTCGGATGCCTACAAATCGTCGAATGACTTCAACACAACACTTTTTATTGACACCAAGTACAAACACAAAAACAAATCTAGCAGTACATAATCACTTCAGTTCAATTATCAATAATATTATAATATGCAGCAATGTTGTCTACCATGAAACAATCGGTTTCCTAGTGTCAAATGGTTATCCCTAAAGGAGCACTAATGCTCTGCTGCCAGGGAGCCCCATTTTCCTTAATTTTTCTAAGTATAGGTAGAACAGATGATCAGTAGCAGCCATAATGTCTTCAGTGGTTTTCTACATCCATTATAGTTTATTTATTCCAGTTCAATAAGATACTGTTTAAGTTTCATTTTAAATATTGCTAAAGTTGTCACATTAGTCAAAGGAATCGGCAGCGAATTCCATACACAGGGTCCATGATAAGAAATTGAAAACTGTCGGGTTTTAGTCCGTGCATAAACTTTATGGTACTTATTATAGGATCTGGTGTAGTAGCAATGTACATCTGAGTTCAATTGGAAGTTATTAGCAAACCTTTCTGGCAATAGCCTATGTTTAAGTCTATACATAAACATCCCAGTCTGCATGTTATTTATGTTTAGCAACGACATTATTCTGAGTTTCTGAAAGTATGTGTGAGTGCTTTGATTGTATTTAAGACCACAAATAATGCGTACAATACGCTTCTGTAATATTGTAAGTCTTGTCAGGTGTGAGTGGTAGTTTGAAGCCCATACAATATTGCAATAGGAGAGGTAAGGAAGAATGAGAGTGTTGTACAAGTTCATCAGGATAGGTCTGTAATACATGTCGAATCCGAGAAATGATGCCTATGTTTTTGGCCACTTTTTTTGCTATTATTGAGACATGATCATTAAACGTTAAATGCTCATCAACATATACACCCAAAAATTTTGTAGTAGTGACCTGAGTAATTTCTTTCTAAAGGGCCGTGTCTGTGAGGGCAGGCAACGAGAGACAGAGAGAGCGAGAGAGAGAGAGACAGAGAGACAGAGAGACAGAGACAGAGAGAGAGAGAGAGAGAGAGAGGAGGGAGGGAGGGAGGGAGAGAGAGAGGGAGGGAGGGAGGAAGGGAGGGAGGGAGGGAGGGAGAGAAGCAGTGACCGAGATGAGAACGGAGCGTTAGACTGACCACCTGTGGCGCATCGTTCTGGAATCCGGATTTCTGTTACGCTTGGCTGGAGTTCGCCTGTCTCGCGGTGTTGATTTCTAATTGTCAATTCGACATTTCAACCAAAGCCACGCATGATTATGCATTGTCCAACCACCCCTCCTCCCTCCCTCGCTCCCTCTATTCGCCCTCATTCTCTCCTCGTCTCCCTCCGTCTCTCCCTTCCGCAACCGACAACTCTATAATGATATTGGTTGGACTCATCGAAGGCCAAATACAAGTCATATGACGGCCGATAATATGTATAATTTATATATATATATATATATATACATGAACAAATAGAGGATAATGTATTTGTAAAGCAAATATTAAATAAACACAGAAGGCAGCAACTAAAAAGACATACACAGGAGAATTGTACGCACTTCACAAGCAATGAACAAGAAATGGAGAAGCAGAGAATTAACGGAGAAAACCAAGATAAAAATATACGAGACGATGATACAACCGATTTTTTTTATACGGATCGGAATGATGGACAATGCTAAAGTAAGATGAGAGAAGAATAATTCTAACATCAGAAATGAGTTGGCTACGGAAGATGGCAGGATTTCAAGACTATTGAAGACAAGAAACGATGACATAAGACAATCATTAAGTATCCAAACAACTCTGCTATAGACAAATTCGTTCAACAATTAGAGAGAATAGCAGTTGACCGAATCCCACACAATGCAGTAATTGACGATTTGAAGGGAAAAGAAGCACAGGCAGACCAAAACTACGCTGGATAGATAATATAAATGAGGACATAACATCACTTGGACTTACACTAAGAGGAGCATTGGACCTGACAATTGACCGAGGACAATGGAGATCATTTATTCGTACTAATCGCCACCAAATGACTGGCGTGGGGACTGATGTATGCATGAATGTATGTATGTTTGTATGTGTGTATGAGCACCTGTTATAGCGCCCCTTCAAGATTTCTACTCAGAGGCGCTCCCGACTACAGCGCGGACACTGAATCGGAGTTTCACGCCGAAGCGCATGAGCAATTGCGAATGAAGGACTTTCCCAGGGTCCCTACGCGGCGGCCTTATAGGTGGATTCGAACCCGCAACCATCCGGCTGCAAGGCACCGAACATACCCTACACGACGATGACGACGATGATGATGATGATGATGATGATGATGATGTTGATGATGATGATGATGATGATGATGATGATGATGATGATGATGATGATGATGATGACGACGACGACGACGACGACAACGACGATGATGATGTTTGATAAGAGCCATTTTGGGGGTCTAGATCTACTCGATCAATGGATGACTCTTGGTGTAAATAATCATGTACAGTATGGATGGACTCTACATGCATCTGGGCCGTTACAAAGCGCATAGTTTGGGAACCCTCAAAAGCGATGGCACTCAAACAGTGTTGACGGTTGGACCTGATCACTGAGTGGTTGATTGGTCGAAGGCTATTCGATTCATTTCGTTCAGTCAATTCTTTTATGTCATTCAGATCTAAACTGAAGACTCTTTCAAGTTCCCTACGCATCATAGTTAGGCCTATAATTATGATCCTGATTTCTCGTTTCTCTCTTCCATTGCATGTCTGGCTTCTTCTCCAATCGATGATGATTTTTTATTGCGATTTTACTTCTGAGCGACCTTCAACTTGAGTCCTGGACTGGGTTAGATCAGAGTCCTAGGTTGCCTGAGGAACAGAAGACATTCTATAGATGACTACAAATGGGAGAGAGTGATGAGGCTTTAGTATGGCTAGAGCTATGGCTTATGTGTCAGTAGGAGGACTAGGGATATGTGTTCTTATCAAAGAAGGAGAACTAGGTTATGGTTTATGTATGAGGTGGAGTTGGTTTATATCAAAGAAGGAGAACTAGGTTATGGTTTATATCCAAGGAAAAGTTGGTTTATATCTAAGAAGAAGGGCAAGGGCAATGGGTTTTATCTAAGAAGGAGAACTGGAGTTGTAGTCTATGTCTACGGAGGCTATGACTATAGAAGAGTCTTCTACTTACACCGGACGAGATTCGTTCGTTGTCGTTTGTCGTATTTTGTGCGGCACAGCAGAGAATCCAAAGTAGGATGAACTGGCTCCCCGTTTCATAAGTGGAGCAGATTCATCGACGTTGAAGGAAGCTACAGGAGAAACGTCGATACAACCGAGCAGAAGCAGACGGACAAAGAGCAGGAGGCAGAAGGACCAGGCAAAGGGAGCAGGAGGAGGAGACATCTTCTTTATCACAGCAGTCTTCTTCGACTCCACATAACTTGACAAATCCAGCTTCTAATTATTCTGCAAGAACGAACCTCTCTCTGTCTCTGTCTTTGTCTCTGTCCCTCTTTCTGTATGTCTGTCTGTCTGTTTGTCTTTTTCCTCCTTTCGGGAGTTCTGTTCGGCTGCTATTAGCTGAATCCTGTGCTTCTATTTGACGGCTTCCATCTCTCTTCCACCCAAAGTCAGCCGCGATTGTTTTTCTGAAACTTTCTCCAGCGAATACACCACATAGGTTGAATTAAGCGCTGTACGACTCTGTCTCTGCCCTCGTTTCTTTCTCTGTCTCTCTGTCTCCTTCTTTCTTTCAGTGTATGTCCGTCTCCGTTCATCTGCCTGCCTCGTCCAGAGCAAACACTTCGACTGAGCTTTCCTCCACAGCCCAGAGCACCGCAACCCAGCAGCCAGCGTCTGACATGCGCAGTAGACTCGTGGATTGAGGTCGGGTCGTAACCTGACCCAACTACGCCAAACTGACTGCGTGTTGATTCGCCAGATGGCGACAGATTGCAAACAATGACCGAGCGTTATATCCGACGTTCATCGAAACTCGTCGGGTGGTGCCAGTCCCAAGTATGTTTAAAGCTGGAGGCCGTCAAGGTAGATGCTAATCGTCTTAGTTTTGATACAGCGTCGTTAAACAGTGACTAACCAGCAAACGAGAATCGTCGTTAGGGTTAGGGTTAGGGTTAGGGTTAGGGTTAGGGTTGGGGTTAGGGTTACGGTTAGGGTTAGGGTTACGGTTAGGTCGTCGTCAGTTCGAAATTTCAGGAGCACTGCGTGAAGCAAGAGGGTATTCAGAGACATTATTGAGGAAGAGGAAATCCGGTTGAAGATGTGGATGAAGTAGTGGAGCTGCGTACAATGCACCGCTGTGGTCCATAGCGGAACTATGGGTAACTGATGCAGACGCACAGGAAGATGGAGTCACTACATGTGGCTCAAGGCACAAGTCAGAGGAACGAGAACAGACTGAGGCCAATGAGGAGAGAGAGAGATTGAGACATAGAAAGAGTGACACAGACAGACAGAGACAGAGGACAGTGACAGAGAGCGCTAGAGATTGAGACGAATGAGGAGAGAGATTGCGGCATATAAAGAGAGATACGATCTCAATAAGACAACAAACGTCATCACTGCATCGGGTCAAGGTCATTTGTCCATTCTTTCACTCATGTGCGCTTAGACTACAGAGACGCCATACTTGAAGGTCGACTGTCGAATTTCCGCATAGGTCTGCTTCAGTCTTTGTAATCGTACTTGAACATTATCATCATAGGTGTTGAAACCGGTAAAATGTTCCTGTACTGTGCTGTTTATTTCTCAACTGATGACACTAGGGACGTTAATTAGATGAATCCTTGTAAGGACGGAGACAACATTATGGGATATCAGACAAAAATATAATTAAACAAATAGTAACAGACAGTAAAATAAATAAATAAAGTTACATAAGAAAATTAAAAAAACGGAAGAAAACGTGACGAGAAATAAAAAAACGAAAAACCGACGTTTTTGGAAAAAATTAAAAACGAAAAAACCCTTTTAACCCTCAGACTACCAGAATTTTTTTGGTAGGCCTACACTGAGTACCAGTGGGGTCAAAAATGACCCCAACATAATTTTTACAATAAGTTCTTTGTTTTTTGCATTTTTAATTATTGCCTTGAAAGCAAATATTAGTAAAGTATTTGGAACATGCTTAGGCTGTTGAAATAAAAGAAATTTTAATTTAATTGTTGCATATTAGTGTTCAAAGTGTTCGAGTGTTCAATGTTCAAAACTAGCATTGACAATATCCGGTCATTACAGTTACTGTTTACAGTTTATGCAGGTATACTCGGCAAAAACGACATAATTGTGCTTACGTGTGACTCAGATTTTATTTGACTTCTTATCATTTTCTTCTTATTTTGTCCACTTGTCAAATATTGTTCTAATAAGTGCAAGTTGTTCAGGATATTGACTTTCTATTCGGCGCACCACATCGTAAAATCTAAGGGCATGTGATATTTTCTGGAACCGATTTATAGTCATGCTGACGCTTAAAACAATGTCTAAACTCTACAATTGCTGTACTGCTTCATTTCTTGACTTGTCAGATACATCACTCCATGTTTCACCATAGATGGCACTGACTTCCTTATTTATCCACTTCAGTTTCTTTTAGAATTGGATTTATCATAACTAGTTGGAACCTGTTCGCAGACTGTCGACATTTTTGGCAATAAATTTACTAAGTAAACAATATATAATAGTTTATCTTTGTTACAAATACATTTTAAATTAATGTCAGCTCAATAAAAATGTATTTTGTAATTTTTACATATGTCAGAATTATTAAGTCTACACTGGGGTCAAAAATGACCCCACTGATACTCAGTGTATAAATAGTATACCTGCGCCATCTGGTGATAGAAAATGTAAAATAAAACTTGGAATTTTGTACAGAACAGGAATACCTATAAAGTCATAAAATTTCATTGAGATATGTCTTATGGGGGGTGAGCAGCACTAATGCAAACTACCTCTGGGGTCATTTTTGACCCCACTGGTAGTCGCAGGGTTAAACAACTATGATTATTATATAGCGCCACTCAGCCCGCAACGGTTGTGGCCAGATTGCCACAATGTTCGTGTATATCGTTGCTGGAGCATCTCTTATGAACCTCTCATGAGGTGGATATATTTGCAATTACCACTACCAAAGCATCCAAAGATTGGGCCAATCATAAACTTCAGTCTCACTGTGCACAGTTTACAGACCTATCAATTAGTTTCAACTCTGTGAACTCTGTCTCTGTATCTCTCCCTCACCCTCCCTCCCCTTCTATCTGAAGCCCACGTACCGGGCATTATATACTTTGCCACAATGCTCGTGTAGACGGTTGGAACTGGCGCTGGTGTTACGCTCGAAGACAGAGCTTCATCGCAGATCCTGCGCCTATGGCCAAGGAGAAGGAAAACTAGAATCGCTATTAACTCCTGGTCATCGACAAAAAGGATTTCATCAAATCTATTCACAAGATGGCAATAGGTGTCAATGGGTTTCGTAGTCATCATCATCAGTTCCTGACGCCAGCCTTCGGACGGTGACAATGACAATGACGATGATGATGACGATGATAATGATGATGATTATGCCGACGACGACGATGATGATGATGACGACGACGACGATGATGATGATAATGATGATGATGATGATGATGATGATGATGATGGCGACGACGACGACGATGATGTCGACGACGACGACGATGATAATGATGATAATGGCGACGACGACGACGACGATGATGATGATGACGACGACGACGACAATGATGATGATGACCACAACAATGAGGAGGAAGAGGAAGAGAAAGAAGAGAAGGAGGAGGAGAAGAGGAGGAGAAGGAGAAGGAGGAGGAGGAAGAGAAAAAATAAGGAAGGAGGAAGAAGAGGACAAAGAGGAGGAAGAGGAGGAGGAAGAGGAGGAGCAGGAGATGGAGATGGAGGAGGAGGAGAAAGAGGAGGACGATGAAGAGGAGGAAGAGGAAGGAGAGGAGAAAGAGGAGGCGGAGGAGGAGGAAGAGGAGGAAGAAGAAGAAGGAGAGGAGGAAGAGGGGTAGGAGGATGCAGAGGAGGAAGAGGAGAAGGAGGAGGACTAAGAAGAGGAAGAGGAGGAGGAGGAAGAGGAGGAGAAGGGTTTAACCCTCAAGCTACCAACGGGGGTGGTTACCTCCCTACGTTTTTATGCATAAATTTTTTTCATATGGAATATAATTTTTACATTTTAGGTAGTTGTACCAGATTCATTGGCGCAGATTTTGAGGTAAACATCATGGTGGTAGCCCACGCCATTCAAAAGTTATACCCGATATACCTGAGGCAGTTTTTCGACTATAGCTTATTGACTATTCTTCCTAGAAGAGAAACAAATATACCATTCTTTAGAGGGAATGTAGGGCTTCATTTACCTACTTATATGTTTGTCTTTTGAAAACCGGAAGTGATCAAAATAAATAATAATACGCGTAATATGCGTGAAAAATGGCTGAATGGAAGCTTGATGTAATTTCGAAGTGCATTCACAACATAATGTACAACTAAATATACCATTTTGTACAGAATTGAATGCTGAATCCATTGGTATATTACAAGATATGATATGTGAAACCAAACCCTAAATCCAGGGGTGGTAACCACCCCCGCCCCTTGGTAGCCAACGTCACCAAAAACCTTGGCAGTTAAAGTCGTTCAGGATGTGAGTAGTCTGTATTGCTTAGTAGCCTATCTCTCCTAGCTTCGTCTTAAAAGCTGTGACAATGTCCACTGAGACCATTCTGAGATCATTCTACAAGTCCACAACTCTTTCACTGAAGAATTTCTGCCCTAATGTCCCTTTCAGTTTCTTAAAAATGTATAACTATGCCTCCGAGTTGCTTTCTTCGTGCTAATTGAAAGAAATCTTCTCCCTCTGCAATGCTTCTTTTCCAGTAATGATCCGGTAGACTTCAATTTGGTCTCCTCTGCTGCTTCTTGAACTGTATCTAATGTTGTTAGTCTACACATTTTCAAGCTTTCTTCACGACTCAAATCCTTGTAACCCGAAATCATTTGTGTACTTCTTTGCATTTTCTCCGGTTTTTCCATTGTCCTGTTCCAGGTATGGATTCCATAATTGGATGCGATATTCTAACCGTGGCTTAACCAGTGATTTATTTACAACCTCAGTATTGTATCATTTTCTCAATTGTTCTTCTTACCATACCAAAAGTTGAGTTAGCCTTATTTAATGCTTCATAATCTTGGTCAGTTTTTGCTGTCAACACAATATCATGGAACTTTTCAGTTCTTCATATGAAATGATCAGGAATGCTAAGAAAGAATCAATAAATTCTGAATCGGTAATTGTGAGAAAGTGTAGATTTTGATCGATTTGAATGGAATGATCCAAAAGTTGAAAGTCAGTTGAAAGTCAGTGTCGCTATCTAGCGATTCAGTATCTAACTAAGGCACTACACCGTGTCTCAAAATAAACTGTGCAAAATTGTTTCTGTCAGAACTTCGTCAAATTTCCACCAATTTTAATAATCTTTGGAAGGTAGATGGCAAAATGGCTGTCACCTAGCGAACATCGCAACACTCTAGAGAGAGACAGAGAGAGAGAGAGACAGACAGACAGACAGACAGACAGAGACAGAGAGAGAGAGAGAGAGAGAGAGACACAGAGAGAGACAGAGAGAGAGACAGAGACAGAGACAGAGAGACAGAGAGAGAGAGAGAGAGAGAGAGAGAGAGAGAGAGAGAGAGAGAGAGAGAGAGAGAGAGAGAGAGAGAGAGAGAGAGAGAGAGACTGCAGCGGTTGACAGAGAAGGCTGTTTTAATATGCCAATGGAACGGTGAAACTGTTGAAAATGATTTCTGCCGACGTCGACGGCCTTTGATGCCATAAAATGTCGTTTGACTAAGAATTCGCCGTCGACAGGCAGCATATGGAAGAGATGATCAGAGTCTGGGAGAAAGAGAGAATGGCAGGGAAGAGGAGGAAAGGAGGACAAAGAGAAGAGAGGAAGGGAAGGAGGAAGAAGAAGAGGGGAAGAGGTTGTTTCTTCCAGGCTAATGATTTACATGTTCAGATCTCTCTGGATGTCAGCAGCCTCGCTTTATTTCTTCCATCGGAAGGAACATTCTTTCGTTCAGTTCTCTCACTTCGTTGCTTCCGTCTGTGACCCCGGAAGTGAGAGGTCATGGCTCCAAAGCGATCCGTAAATCAGAGACCGACTGAAAAATTAGAGACATTCCTTTGCGACGACCAGAGTTGCTTCATAGAATAACCCCGTTAGAGATTGTGTCTCCCACTTATACCAGATAGTCAGATCTGTCAACCAGTGTTGCCAGTGCCGCCGCCGCCGGAAACTGAGGCATAAAGCCAACTAAGCCATGGCTTAGCGTCCCACAAGTTCCACTACAAAATCCCGAATAATTGAATCAAAATGTTGTATCAAATTCCTAATTTTGTATAATTTTAAATAATTTAGCGCTTAACCCAGAAAAGGTTTTCAGCGCTCGTAAGTTTTAGTTACTACTTACTTGCTGAATAGGCTACTGAATACTGACCCAATTCACCGACTAACACTCACAGTCTGTGCAGGCCTATATTTCATTTGAAAAACAATAGCTTATCATTTATAGGTACGCGTAGAACTTCGTGTTCAGATATCCGAGCTTTGGTATTTGATTGATTGATTTGATTGATTGATTGATTGATTGATTGATTGGTAATTGGCTTTGCTTAGGGCTTAGGGCCTCCGGATGTCTTAACCCGGATCTTGGCTTATGGCTTCAGGATGTCTTAACCCGGCTCTTGGCTTAGGGCTCTCGGAAGTCTTAACCCGGCTCTTGACTTAGGGCTCTCGGAAGTCTTAACCCGGCTCTTGACTTAGGGCTCTCGAAAGTCTTAACCCGGCTCTTGACTTAGGGCTCTCGGAAGTCTTAACCCGGCTCTTGGCTTAGGGCTCTCGGAAGTCTTAACCCAGCTCTTGGCTTAAGGATGTCTTAACCCGGCTCTTGGCTTAGGGCTCTCGGAAGTCTTAACCCGGCTCTTGGCTTATGGCTTCAGGATGTCTTAACCCGGCTCTTGGCTTAGGGCTCTCGGAAGTCTTAACCCGGCTCTTGGCTTATGGCTTCAGGATGTCTTAACCCGGCTCTTGGCTTAGGGCTCCAGCCTCCAGGATGTCTTAACCCGGCCCTGAGTGTTACAGTTGCTTTAAGAAATGAATCCGTTACAGAGTGTGCCTCCCATTACGATATAAATAAAGTCTCTCTCAGCTAGTCATGCTTTAAAAATAAGTACGTTCGATATATTTCTCTGACAATCAATATTTAGGCGCCTTTGTAACGATATGTCTATTTTAAGTGCCCTTGTAAAGGCTGTATTACGGCACTATATAAATTATCATTATTATTAATCAAGAAATAAGTCCGTTAGATAGTTTGCCTCTCGTATCGACAATGTCTCTCACGATCATACTTGCTTTAAAATTAACCATGATTTTGCTTTAAATCGCCGATTTCCATGAAAAGTGACCCCCTCTGGTTTAGTGGAGCCTTCAATATTTTCTGCCACACCGACTCTGGCGCAATCGTTACATCTTTTGGGCTTTCGTAATGCTAAATTTATCTTCTATAAATCTGGCTTTATGCGATAGGCCATTCACCCACCCTCTCTTCCACCAACTCTCCCAACACCAACACCACCTCCACCACCTCCCTGCACCCGCCTGCCTGCCTTTCGTCTTCACCCACGCGTCCGCTGTCAAAGCAGCCTGGCTTCCACGAAGACGCCTACTACACCGTATCGTTGGCTAGCAGCGCTCGGTGGCAAGGTAGACCGTCAGACGGGCAGGCATGCGGACATGCATGCTTGAAGCACAGGAAGTCTAACTAGGGAAGCAGAGAGGGAAAGCAGCTGCTGTGGGTTGGAAAGGCGGTGCCAGTGGCAACCGCCGGTGCTGCTGCCCCAGCTGCTGCCCCAGCTGCTGCTGCTGCTGCGGCATGTTTTTCTGCTGAACACTGGTCGACAACATCCGTGTTTGGCAAGATATCTGCTGGTGCCAATCCCTCGGCCCGAATTCTTAGACGGTGTCAGCTTCCTTCTACCCTCCTCCTCCCTTCCTACCTCCCACCTTCCGTCTGTTGCCCCTCTGGCTGGCTGGCTGCCCCATCGACATCTAGGGAATTGAAGTTCTCTCTCTCTATTCAGCACTTGCCTGGCTTCAGTCACTTCTTGGCTGCTGATCGACTGCCATCTCTTGGAACACTCTCCGTATCATCAACAGCAAAGCGAACGCCATGGTGAGTAGCAGAACCAAGTGATTGTCAATAATGTTGGTCGACGAAGGGTTCGACTATTAAACGATGTCCATTGAAATCGCTTTTACCTGTATATTGCAGGCAACCCTTGTCTTCTCTTTCAGACGCTCAGTTGCAATGGAGACATTTCACTGTTTGAACCCAATCACTGTCTAATTGCTCACTGGATTTATGAGATAGATAGATAGATAGATAGATAGACAGACAGACAGACAGACAGACAGATAGATAGATAGATAGATAGATAGATAGATAGATAGATAGATAGATAGATAGATAGATAGATAGATAGATAGATAGATAGATAGATAGATAGATAGATAGATAGATAGATAGATAGATAGATAGATAGATAGATAGATAGATGGGACAGATAGCTAGATAGATAGCTAGATAGATAGATAGATAGATAGATAGATAGATAGATAGATAGATAGATAGATAGATAGATAGATAGATAGATAGATAGATAGATAGATAGATAGATAGATAGATAGATAGATAGATAGATAGATAGATAGATAGATAGATAGATAGATAGATAGATAGATAGATAGATAGATAGATAGATAGATAGATAGATAGATAGACAGATAGATAGACAGACAGATAGATAGACAGACAAGACAGACAGACAGATAGATTATAGATTATAGACAATAAGAGCACAGACAGAAAGAGTGTAATTATAAGTCTCAGTTCCGTTCCGTTTGAACGCTGCTGTCTCGCATTTTGTCAGCTACAGCAGCAGCTCAGTGATTCATCCAGTCGCAGCGGTCATGTATAATTACTCTAATTAGACACATGGATCTACTTACGAGTGTGTTTAATAATTGTAATTGCAATTAGTAACTTCTATCATGGCGCCGATGTCTAATGGACAATGCATCATCCAATGGTGCTCCAAAACCAAGAATTAAATCACATTAATATCCGAAAGATTAGTTTATCAAAGAAGATCAGCCGCACACGTCATCTGTGTCTCTGTCTCGCTGTAGTAGGCCTATCTGTCGTGATTTTGTAAGTAAGATCGCCGGATAGTTCGTGATTGTGACTTCTGGCGGCGCATATGAAAGTCTGCCTCATAAGGCAGAACAGTGTAGCCATGTAAAGAGAACGCTGCCTCAACCTCTAACAACCACGCTGCCATCGGACCAGGCCAGGCAGCGTCGGCTGGCACCGATGCTGTGGCACCGATGCTGGTGGTTCTGCCCTGCACAAGACGCCTTATCACTGACACTGACTCACTTGGACATTTAAACCACATATTTATATATTCGCATGCATACAGTCATCTCTGTGTGTGTATATATACATAAAATACCATATAATTATGCAGAAACACGACGAGAGATTTACATTATAAGCCCATAATTCCACATGTATAATATATATATATATATTTCTTATTTTCACGTATAGCCTGCGTGTATATATGTATTACATTATATACTATGCATATAATGTATATTATGTGTGCATGTATATATATATATGTATATATAAATATAATTATATTATATATGACCCTGCTCGGTGGATCCATTTCTCGAACTCCGCCACTGCTCGTACTCTGACAGTGCCAGTCCCAAGCCTGGATAGAGGAGGATGGCGACGCTAATGGTTTTAATTATCACACAGTGTCAATACACTGAAACTACTACTACTACTACTATCCATTTCTCAGCACTGCTAGAGCTCCATGGGAATCTGTTCTTCGGCCCTTTTGAAAACAGGCCTTCTTTACGTCTTGCAGTCGACTGACTAAAAAAAAAAAAAAATAATAATAATAATAATAATAATAATAATAACCAAACCATCTGTGAAGACTAGCCATTCCAGAACAACAAACCCCCTAATTTTTGCAATCCTGAGGGATCATATGTACCTCGGGGCAAAAACAAAAAAAAAAAAATTATAATAATAATAATAATAATAATAATAATAATAATAATAATAATAATAATAATAATAATAATAATAATAATAATAATAATAATAATAATAATAATAATAATAAGCTCTCTGGGCGCCCCAAAGATGCTCTACAGTCTACGTTGTGCGCCATGTGTGTGTCACCCCGCTTTGGCTGAGTACGACCAGCGTTTTCGAAAGGACCTGGAGGACATCTTAAACATCAACCTGTCTGAGTCTCAATGGCTTCAGTCCACTCTTCCAGTTGGCATGGGAGGACTGGGAGTACGTAGGGTGTCGTCGCTGGCACTTCCCGCCTTTCTGGCATCGGCCGCGGGCACCCTCGTTCTCCAGTCAGACATCCTCGGAGAGCTAGGCAACCAGCCAGACCCACACGTTGAGAAGCTAATGGCTTTGTGGCAGGCGGATCTGGGAACCAACATCACCGAAGACTTCCCAACTCATACACAATCCAAATGGGACAAACCACTACTACAAAAGACGTTCTCAGAGCTATTCAACCCGCTAATAGAGAAACATGACCAGGCCCGATGGAGGGCCATCACAGCTCAGCATGCTGGAGACTGGCTTTACTCCTTGCCGATCACTTCCTGTGGCTTGAGACTGAGTGACGAGGTCATGAAAGTGGCGGTTGGATTGCGCTTGGGAGCCAGCATATGCGAACCACACACTTGTGCTTGTGGCGCACTTGTCACCGCGAGAAGCGAACACGGCTTGTCTTGTTCGCTGGGCTTTGGCCGTGTGGCTCGCCATGGTGTCCTCAATGACCTGTTCTACCGGGCTCTAGTTAAAGCAGGGTTCCCGGCGACCAAAGAACCGCAGGGCCTGCTTCGATCGGACGGCAAAAGACCGGATGGCATCACTCTTATTCCATGGAGAGCCGGCAGAGGCCTGGTGTGGGATGCCACAGTGGTGGACACGCTGGCACCATCCTACCTCGCCGCATCAGCCACCCGAGCCGGAGCAGCGGCCGGCTTGGCGGAGGACAGAAAGAACCAGAAATACTCTGCCCTCCTTGACACTCATGTTTTCATTCCGATTGCTATGGAAACGCTAGGTCCAATCAACAGCAAAGGCCTTGATTTTATCTCCGACCTAGGACGCCATCTGACACAAGCAACCGGCGAACCCAGAGAATCCAGCTTCTTATTCCAGCGTATATCCATTACAATACAACGATTCAACGCTGTTGCTTTCAGTGGTTCCTTCATTAAACCCTTAATTGACATGGATGAGGTGTAGCCGTTCCAGAATACAACGCTTTTATAATCTGTAAGACCCTGGGGGGATGAAGTACCTCAGGGAAAAAAAAATAATAATAATAGCGAAATAGTAATAGTAGTAATTATAGTAAATATATGCATAGAAGGTCTTTTTACGATTAATTAATCACAGCGTCACATTCCAGAGACTGAAATAGTCTGGAATGATGAAAGAATTTCCTGAGACATTTATGTGTATGTGTGGATGTGTATGCATGCATGCAAGTGCATCTGTCTGTCTGTCTCTCTGTTTGTGTCTGTCTGTTTTTGTGTCTGTCTGACTGCCTTTCTATCTATCTATCTATCTATCTATCTATCTATCTATCTATCTATCTATCTATCTATCTATCTATCTATCTATCTATCTATCTATCTATCTATCTATCTATCTATCTATCTATCTATCTATCTATCTATCTATCTATCTATCTATCTATCTATCTATCTATCTATCTATCTATCTATCTATCTATCTATCTATCTATCTATCTATCTATCTATCTATCTATCTATCTATCTATCTATCTATCTATCTATCTATCTATCTATCTATCTATCTATCTATCTATCTATCTATCTATCTATCTATCTATCTATCTATCTATCTATCTATCTATCTATCTATCTATCTATCTATCTATCTATCTATCTATCTATCTATCTATCTATCTATCTATCTATCTATCTATCTATCTATCTATCTATCTATCTATCTATCTGTCTGTTTGTCTGTCTGTCTCTTTGTGTCTGTCTGTTTGTGTGTCTGTCTGACTGCCTTTCTATCTATCTAATTAATTTTTATATCTGTCCGTCTATCTGTCTGTCTGCATACTTTCCTGAATACTTACTTACCTACTTACCCACCCATCTCCCTGTCTCTCCTTGTCCCCATTTCTGTACCTCTTCATCTATCTCCCTCTCTTTGTGTCCGTCTGTCTTCTTTCCCATCGCCCTGCCTCTGTCTCTGTCTCTGTCTCTGTATCTATCTCTCTCTGTGTGTGTCTCTCTCTGTGTGTCTCTCTCTGTCAATCTCTCTTTCTGTCTCTGTCTCTCTGTCTCTCTGTCTCGCTCTCTCTTTCTTTCTCTCTCTTTCTCTCTCTGTCTCTCGCTCTCTGTTTCTCTGTCTCTCTGTCTCTCTGTCTCTGTCTCTCTTGCTCTGTCTCTCTTTCTCTCTCTGTGTCTCTCTGTCCCTCTCTCTCTCTGTCTCTCTATCTTCTTCCCCGCTTCTTTTCCAATCCACTGATATTGAATTTCCGTGACCTCAATTCCGTCGTTAGCCTCAGCCAAGAACTTCTATCTACATTAAGCATGTGCCTAATGTTTAGAAGTCTCTGGCTCAGCCCAACATTCTCATTACCAAGTAACGGCCTCTGCTCGGCTACTTAATCACTCTCTCTACCCTTCACTCTGTATCACTGTCTTCGTCTCTATTCCTTCGTCTCTCCGTCTCTGTGCCTCCCTGCCTATACCTCTATGTCTCTATCTCTCACTGCTTATCTGCCTCACAGGCAATCGAGAATTTGCACCGGCGTTCACACTCCCCATCAGTCAAGATTATCTCGTCTGTCTCTCGAACTCTGTTTGCACCGAAAGTTTCTTCCATTTACATAGCAATACAATCAATAACTTCATTGCTAACACCGTCCTCACAGCCCGTAATCTCCTAGTGCCAGTCCGAAGCCTGAGTAAAGGAGGGGACAGCGATGAGAACCGTTGCCTTACTTAAGTCGCTATGTTGCTGTTGTTGCTGTTGTTGTTTAGTCGTCGAAGACAAAGGAAAAGAAGTCGAGCAGCAAAAAGAAGGAGAAGAAGGAGGAGGAGCCTGCGCCGGCAGCGGCTGAGGAGTCTGCCGCCCCAACAGCGCCTTCAGCGGCTGACGAACCAGCGGCGGAGGAGAAGAGAGAAGAGAAGAGAGAAGAGAAGAGAGAAGAGAAGAGAGAAGAACCAAAGAGAGCTCAAAGAGCGTCGTCCAATGTCTTCGCTCTCTTCCCACAATCGCAGATACAAGAAATGAAAGAGGTCACAATCCTAACATTATTATTTGCTACTACTACTACTACTACTACTACTACTACTACTACTACTACTACTACTACTACTACTACTACTACTACTACTACTACTACTACTACTACTACTACTACTACTACTACTACTACTACTACTACTACTACTACTACTACTACTACTACTACTACTACTACTACTACTACTACTACTACTACTACTACTACTACTACTACTACTACTACTACTACTACTACTACTACTACTACTACTACTACTACTACTACTACTACTACTACTACTACTACTACTACTACTACTACTACTACTACTACTACTACTACTACAACTATTATTATTATTATTATTATTATTATTATTATTATTATTATTATTATTATTATTATTATCAGTAGTAGTATAGATCTGTGATAGGAGACAGTCACATCGCATCGGGTTCCGTGTGCTTGAATCAACGAAAATATTATATTTATAAATTCATCTGGAAATCGGTTTCTATTTTTCTGTCGTTGTGGATTATTTTGAAGGCGTTTGCGATGATCGACACGAATCGCGATGGAATCATCGACGTCGAAGACCTCAGAACCATTTGGATCAACCTTGGTAGGTACCCTGTCAGCCTTTCCCTGGCTATCACATGGGACCCGGTTCGGATGATGACAGAACATAGAATTAGCCTCGAAGCACTGTCACGTTTGAATAATCCTGAATATTAATCAACGGAAAGATACTGAGATGTGTTTCGACGGATTAGGTTGCTTATAGATAAGCAGAGCAAAGTGTAGTCTGTCTGTCTGTCTGTCTGTCTGTTTGTGTGTCTGTCTGTGTGTCTGTCTGTGTGTCTGTCTGTGTGCCTATGTGTGTATGTCTGTGTGTCTGTGTCTGTCTGTGTGTATGTCTGCCTGTCTGTCTGTCTGCCTGTCTGTCTGTGTGTCTGTGTGTGTATGTCTGTGTGTCTGTGTCTGTCTGTCAATATAAGACGACTTTCTGCCATAGACCGTCTGTCTGTCTCAGTGGACTGATCTTCTAGATACTGATCTGATTACGTTTTGGTTTTGTTGCTCCATCGTTTCATTCGTTGTGCATTAGACACAGGCGCTATAGAAGTTGCTAGTAATAACTGATTAGAGTAAGTCTGTTTTCGGTGGATGCGCTGGCTCCCTGTCTTGCAGGTAGGGAAATGGAGACGAAGGTTCTGGAGGAAATGGTCGCAGAGTCACCGGGACAACTCAACTTCACTCACTTCCTGACGCTTTTCGGAGAGAAGATGCACGGTATGTTATCATCATCGTCGTCGTTGTTTCTCATTATCATGGTTGTCCTTGCCATCATCATTTTTGCCATTGTCAACGGATTAGTAACAGCGAACACGATCGCCTCGAAGTAGTCAAGTCACTAGGAATAGTAATTGGTGTTGGTAGTAGCGGTAGTAGTCGTTGACTCGTTGTCGTTGTCGTAGTTGTTGTTCTGAACGTATTCAACGTTGTTCTTGTTGTTATCGTCGTTGTTGTTTAGGAACTGATCCGGAGGGAACACTTCGCGATGCCTTCATTATGTTCGACGAAGATGGAAAAGGAAAACTACACGAGGAATAGTAAGAGAATTATAGTACACGAGCGAAAGAATGAAGGAATGAATGAAGGAATGAATGAAGGAATGAATGGACGAGCGAATGATGGAAAGAATGAATAAATACATAAATGAATGAATGAATGAATGAAGGAATGAAGGAATGAATGAATGAATGAATGAATTAAGGAATGAAGGAATGAATGAATGATTGAATTAAGGAATGACTGAATTAAGGAGTGAAGGAATGAATGAATGAAAGAATTAAGGAATGAAGGAATGAATGAATGATTGAATTAAGGAATGATTGAATTAAGGAGAGAAGGAATGAATGAATG
>JACEVL010000388.1:1609059-1799059 GCA_020284085.1 Aporrectodea caliginosa | reverse complement strand
CTGGTAATGATAATGATGATGATGATGATGATGATCTAAGAAATGAGAAAGAAGCAGGAATTGCCGAATGCTGCTGTATATCACTGTCATAAAATATCGTCTTTGTATCGTCTGAGTCATTTTGAGCCGTTTCTTGGTGAGTTGAGTTGAGTCGAACGCCATCTTGGCTCCAATCGCTTCAGTCGAAGTCGAAGAGATTCATTCCGAGGTCCTCATCATCGTCATCGTCCTCCTCTTCGTCATTGCCCTTCGCTGCAGGCGTCGCCGCCTCAGCCGCCTTTGACGGTTCAGCCGCCGTACCACCGACGGACCCCGCCGCAAGAGGGACCGAGGCAGCGGTTGGTCCTTGTCCGGATGCGACCGTTGAGGTGAGAAGCTGACGGATGTTAAGACCGTTGAGCGCTCTGGCGTAGAGCGTTGGCCAGATGGGTTCAACATCGACGTTGGCTGCCTTCAATAGGGTCGAGATCTTGTCAACGGTTATCGAGACATCATCATCGGCCAAGATGGCAGCACTGTAGATGACGGCCAGTTCGTCGACGCTTAGCTCCGGCAGTCCGCTCATCTCTGGCTCTATCTGTTCGTCTCTCTTTTTCTCTCTCTGTCTGCCTCTGTGTGTGTGTCTCTCTGCTCCAATAATTCTGTCTCTGTGTATATCTGTTGGTTTCGCTGTATCTCGCTTTGTCCGCCGGAGTACAGAGCAACGGAGTCGTCTGAAAGAGAAATGAGGAAAGAAATGACGATGACGTCATTGTCTCACTCGGACTCCTCGATATCCATAATCCAAATTCATTT
This sequence comes from Aporrectodea caliginosa, assembly GCA_020284085.1. Classification (NCBI taxonomy): domain Eukaryota; kingdom Metazoa; phylum Annelida; class Clitellata; order Crassiclitellata; family Lumbricidae; genus Aporrectodea; species Aporrectodea caliginosa. The sequence continues at coordinate 1,798,264 of JACEVL010000388.1, read as the reverse complement.
AGCGCCATCACAGTATCATTGACTTACATCAGAACGGCATTTCTGTGGACTATGTCGCATTCACTTAACACGACCATCGAGTAATGATGTCTCGTGCACTATAAAAACGGCGCTGTAGAAGTCAACAGATGAGAGACATCACATAAGCTTCGATTCGTCTTAATAATGAGCATTTGCTTTAATTAACATCACCTACTTTAGCCAGAGGACGACGGTTACGGCCGCCTGGCGACTGATGTGGTGCAATAATTGCTTCTTCATAAAGATGCAATTTTCAGGATTTGTCAGCCATGCATTTGTCGCAGCAGAACGACATAACAGAGATGGAGAGACAAGGAGACGGACGGAAGGACTGGCAAAGAGACCGACTATCAGATACTGTCAAAGAGATAGTCAATGGGACAAACGGACAGACAAATAAATGCTCAAGTTTTGGAGTGCCACAGGGATGTGTCCTTAGCCACAGGGTCCTGTCCTCGGCCACAGGGATGTGTCCTTAGCCACAGGGTCCTGTCCACGGCCACAGGGACGTGTCCTTAATTGGAGGAAAAGGAAGAATTGGGGAAATTGAAGGATTTGGAGTAATTGGATGCGGCAGAAGAAATGGATAGGACACATCTTAAGGAGCGACACCCTACTAAGAGACATCATTGAGGGAAGAATGGAGGGGAAAAAGATGCGAGGTAGGCCAAGAACAATGCTACTGGACTGGATGTTGGCAGAGGAGGGATACAGCGGACTGAAAAGAGAAGCAGAGAACAGAGAAAAATGGCGTCGTTGGACATACGAACCTGCCTGAGGGCAGAGAACGTGAAGAAGAAGAAGGATGTGAATAGTAGGCGGAACAGTCTAAAGAGAGTCCAATCTGGAGAAGTCTTAGTAGCGAGTATGAATCAGTTGTGGATCAACCTTTGCGGACACATCCAGTAATAGGTTGCACGGAATGGAGGAGGGATCGGTTGCAGGGAGTGGAGGAGGGATCGGTTGCAGGGAGTGGAGGAGGGATGGGTTGCAGGGAATGGAGGAGGGATCGGTTGCAGGGAGTGGAGGAGGGATGGGTTGCACAGAATGGAGGAGGGATCGGTTGCAGGGAGTGGATGAGGGATCGGTTGCAGGGAGTGGAGGAGGGATCGGTTGCAGGGAGTGGAGGAGGGATCGGTTGCAGGGAATGGAGGAGGGATCGGTTGCAGGGAGTGGAGGAGGGATCGGTTGCAGGGAGTGGAGGAGGGATCGGTTGCAGGGAGTGGAGGAGGGATCGGTTGCAGGGAGTGGAGGAGGGATCGGTTGCAGGGAGTGGAGGAGGGATCGGTTGCAGGGAGTGGAGGAGGGATCGGTTGCAGGGAGTGGAGGAGGGATCGGTTGCAGGGAGTGGAGGAGGGATCGGTTGCAGGGAGTGGAGGAGGGATCGGTTGCAGGGAGTGGATGAGGGATCGGTTGCAGGGAGTGGAGGAGGGATCGGTTGCAGGGAGTGGAGGAGGGATCGGTTGCAGGGAGTGGAGGAGGGATCGGTTGCAGGGAGTGGAGGAGGGATCGGTTGCAGGGAGTGGAGGAGGGATCGGTTGCAGGGAATGGAGGAGGGATCGGTTGCAGGGAGTGGAGGAGGGATCGGTTGCAGGGAGTGGAGGAGGGATCGGTTGCAGGGAGTGGAGGCAGGGAGTGGAGGAGGGATCGGTTGCAGGGAGTGGAGGAGGGATCGGTTGCAGGGAGGAGGAGGGATCGGTTGCAGGGAGTGGAGGAGGGATCGGTTGCAGGGAGTGGAGGAGGGATCGGTTGCAGGGAGTGGAGGAGGGATCGGTTGCAGGGAGTGGAGGAGGGATCGGTTGCAGGGAGTGGAGGAGGGATCGGTTGCAGGGAGTGGAGGAGGGATCGGTTGCAGGGAATGGAGGAGGGATCGGTTGCAGGGAGTGGAGGAGGGATCGGTTGCAGGGAGTGGAGGAGGGATCGGTTGCAGGGAGTGGAGGAGGGATCGGTTGCAGGGAATGGAGGAGGGATCGGTTGCAGGGAGTGGAGGAGGGATCGGTTGCAGGGAGTGGAGGAGGGATCGGTTGCAGGGAATGGAGGAGGGATGGGTTGCAGGGAATGGAGGAGGGATCGGTTGCAGGGAGTGGAGGGATCGGTTGCAGGGAGTGGAGGAGGGATCAGTTGCAGGGAGTGGAGGAGGGATCGGTTGCTGAGAATGGAGGAGGGATCGGTTGCAGGGAATGGAGGAGGGATCGGTTGCAGGGAGTGGAGGAGGGATCGGTTGCAGGGAGTGGAGGAGGGATCGGTTGCAGGGAGTGGAGGAGGGATCGGTTGCAGGGAGTGGAGGAGGGATCGGTTGCAGGGAATGGAGGAGGGATGGGTTGCAGGGAATGGAGGAGGGATCGGTTGCAGGGAGTGGAGGGATCGGTTGCAGGGAGTGGAGGATGGATCAGTTGCAGGGAGTGGAGGAGGGATCGGTTGCTGGGAATGGAGGAGGGATCGGTTGCAGGGAATGGAGGAGGGATCGGTTGCAGGGAGTGGAGGAGTGATCGGTTGCTGGGAATGGAGGAGGGATCGGTTGTAGGGAGTGGAGGAGGGATCGGTTGCAGGGATCGGTTGCAGGGAGTGGAGGAGGGATCGGTTGCAGAGAATGGAGGAGGGATCGGTTGCAGGGAGTGGAGGAGAGATCAGTTGCAGGGAGTGGAGGAGGGATCGGTTGATGGGAATGGAGGAGGGATCGGTTGCAGGGAGTGGAGGAGGGATCGGTTGCGTCCGATGGGGTAGACGATGGCCGGCCGTCCACTGAACGATTGGTATAATTATAGTGGAAGAGATGGAGATTGGGACAATGTAGTATCGCACTTACCTCTTTACCACTGCTACCACCACCACCCCACCACTACCTCCTCTTCCTCCTACTTCTCCTCTTCCATCAGCACACAAAGCATCATCGTCTTTAAATTTGAAGATCCAAGTAAGGATACAATCGTCCGTACGACCGACCGACCGACCGACCGACAGACCGACCGACCGACCGACCAATCGACCGAACGACCGACCGAACGACCGACCGACCGAACGACCGTCCGACCGACCAATCGACCGAACGACCGACCAACCAAACGACCGACCGACCAATCGACCAAACGACCGACCGACCAAACGACCGACCGACCAATCGACCAAACGACCGACCGACCAAACGACCGACCGACCAATCGACCAAACGACCGACCGACCAATCGACCGACCGACTGACCGACCGACCGACCGACCGAACGACCGACCGAACGACCGACCGACCGACCAATCGACCGACTGACTGACCGACCGACCGACCGACCGCTCGACCAACCGACCGACCGAACGACCGACCGAACGACCGACCGACCAATCGACCGATCGACCGACCGACCAAACGACCGACCGACCAATCGACCAAACGACCGACCGACCGACCAATCGACCGACCGACCGACCGACCGACCGAACGACCGACCGAACGACCGACCGACCAATCGACCGACCGAACGACCGAACGACCGATCTACCTATCTGCCTACCTGTCAGGTTCTTTTCGAGGACTTGCTTCGAATGTCAGTTGAAGCAGAGAACGTCATCACTGGAATCGTCTTCTTCTCCAAACACGTTTGCAGGGAAGATGGCATTCGATCGATGTAGAATCCAGGCAACCACAAACACAACACCATCATCATCATCAACACCACCAATCATCCCAACACCACTGCCTGCAGCAGCACAAGCAGCAGAAGCAGCAGCAGCACAGGCAGCAGCAGCAGCAGCACAGGCAGCAGCACAGGCAGCAGCAGCACAGGCAGCAGCACAGGCAGCATCCGGCTGGTGCCATGGTGGCCAGAGCATTAGAATATCGATCTCAATGCGACGCATATGCACAGACACATACGTACATACAAGTATTTGATACACACATACATACACGTACACATACATGATTATGTATTATGTATGCATGCACGTGTATGTCTATTATGCATACAAACATGCATATATATTTAAATACTCTAATAACATGCATGTATTTATTTATTTTTGATCATATTGACTTTGACATCATTTAAATTAGCGCATGCAGAGTCTCTGAGTAGGAATCTTGAAGAGGCGCTAAATAATTTTTCTTAATGAAATTTACATCAAATATATCTCAAGAAACATTTTCAAGTTTTATCTTTAAAAGTGCATCCTATTTTCGATCTCTTACATTCTGTTGCGTTCTCGAAAGGAGTTTAACAGATTCCCATATGTATCCATACATACAAACATGCAAACATACATACATACATACATACATGGATACACGTAGACTTATAGTAGGCCGAACGCCTTTTGTATAAAAAAAACCCATCTTCCTGCATTTTACGTGAATTATCTTTATTCGTAGAGTTTATATTAATATAAATAATAAAATAATTAGTCAATGACGTGTATACAGTTAGTAGGTCACGTGTACATTCTGTCTGATCACAAAATACGAACTGATTTCAATCGTCTGCAGGTGATTGAGTAGAATGAATGGATGAATGGATGAATGGATGAATGGATGAATGCTATATAGAGTGAGAGGTGCCATTGGTCACTTGAGGAACTGGAATGAACAGGTGTCGACCTCATGGTAGACAAGGTCATGGCTGGAGAACACGTGGCTATGAAGACCATCCTTAGATAGGACCATGGTTCTAAGACCATCCTTAGATAGGACCATGGTTCTAAGACCATCCTTAGATAGGACCATGGTTCTAAGACCATCCTTAGATAGGACCATGGTTCTAAGACCATCCTTAGATAGGACCATGGTTCTAAGACCATCCTTAGATAGGACCATGGTTCTAAGACCATCCTTAGATAGGACCATGGTCTTTTAACCCTTACTGAAACCTTGTAAACTGAACGGAACAGTCCAACTCAGAGATTAACTGTGGAGTCTGGTGACGCTGATGGCGTCGTTCTAATGGAAAGATATTGCATGAGTCCATAGACAATCCTCTTCTCCTATATTCCACTCGCACCTTCTTCTCCTCCTCTTCCTCCCCTTCTCCTATCCTCCTGCTCTTCCTTCCCTTTCTCTTTCCTTCCTCTATGTGTATATCCTCTTCCTACTCCTCCTCTGTTCTTCCCATACACCTCTTCCTCCTCTTCCCTGTCATCTTCCTCGTTTCCCTCTTCCTCTTCTTGATCCTTTCTCAGCTGTTTAGAGTCATTTATTCTATAATCGATGAATAATCAATCGCTGCAGCATGTGTTGTAATCCAATGAGGCAATCTTGTAGCGCCGTTGTAGAGTATAGAACGCAGCTGCATTTGATGGATTGCCATCCTTCCAAAAGTTACACACTGCAGACCAAACATCGACAGAACATCGATCGTGCTGAGCAACTGTACGTGAAAAACAGTTCATGGAGGTCCCATATGTATACAGTGACCGCCTGAGTGGAAGAGGCTCCAACCCCATGTAACTCTCCTCTTAGCATCTAACCAATCGGATTTGCCTGACTATATATGACAGGGATTCAAAGTCTATGACGCCATATAGCCTACAAGACATTTAGACGTATACGATGCTCAAAGATGGATGGGTGAATGGATGATTGGAAGATGGATCGACGTTATGGATGGGTGGAAGAAAGGATGGAAGGACGGATCGATGGATGACTGTAATATGATGTTCACTGATATTCCGTCGTGTCGTCTGTGCATTGCTTTCTCTGTCGTCATCGAATGCCATTTCATTTCGTATAAATCCAATGCCATCATATTTCCCGACGTTGTGTGTCTGCCTTCGTTTTCCCTCAGCTTTCGAGTGGAGATATTGTAGAAAGACTTCGTTGATAATAACAATAATAAGACGATTTATGTAGCTCCGTACAACAGCCGAGACCGAAGAAAACGGAGAGATGGTCGTTTGGATGAGAGGCAGTCAACGCCAATTCGTATCTGCTGATCCGGGAAGAGATTCGATAATAATCCACACTCCTGCTGAGTCATCATAGATTAATAACTGGCCACAGTGTATTAAGATGTGTGTCTGCCCGGGTTAACACAACTCCGGTAACAATCGCCATCGCTTCTACGCGTGACTCGTTTCTATAGCAACAGCAGCAGCAGCAGCAGCAGCAGCACCATAGTCGTGAATTGCTTTCGTCTGAAACAGAGTCAGATCGAGAGACTGTCGCATTCAGTCATTGGAAATGCGGCGAGGGTAATTGATGCTCCCCGTCCTGGTTTAGTTCTTCAGCTTCTGTGTCTGCTTCTCCTGTCTTCTCCTGCCTCCGCCGCCGCAGCCTCAGCCGCATGCTTCGTAGACGAAGACGGCTGCGATGGATGGCGAGCCTTGCGATGCCTCGTCGTGCGTCGACGGGACTTTACGACGGGAGAGAGGTAGTTGAACGACGTCTTCGTGAACTGAAAGCATCGGCGTGACCTTGGCTTGACCTGCCAGTGATCGCCCACTAGGCGCTGACCGCGAGCGTTGAAACCAATCAGCCAAGACGCATTGACAACCGACTGGAACTCAACAAAGGCTCCATCTGTCGACAGTCGCTCTCGCAACAGACAATTGCGGCTGCTGCCCGAATGCTGTCAACAGATAAAACGAGATACGTTTATATTGCGACAGTAGAAACAGGTAGCCATTCCAGAAACATTAGCTATTTCAGAAACAAATAGCATTCCAGAAAGATGTAGCATTCCAGAAACAGGTAGCTATTTCAGAGACAAGTAGCCATTTCAGAGACAAATACCATTCGAGAAAGAAGTACCATTCCAGAAACATTAGCTATTTCAGAGACAAGTAGCTATTTCAGAAACAAATAGCATTCCAGAAAGATGTAGCATTCCAGAAACAGGTAGCTATTTCAGAGACAAGTAGCCATTTCAGAGACAAATACCATTCCAGAAACAGGTACCAATCCAGAAACAAGTAGCTATTTCAGAGACAAGTAGCTATTTCAGAGACAAATACCATTCCAGAAAGATGTAGCATTCCAGAAACAGGTAGCTATTTCAGAGATAAGTAGCTATTTCAGAGACAAATACCATTCCAGAAAGAAGTACCATTCCAGAAACATTAGCTATTTCAGAGACAAGTAGCTATTTCAGAAACAAATAGCATTCTAGATAGATGTAGCATTCCAGAAACAGGTAGCTATTTCAGAGACAAGTAGCTATTTCAGAGACAAATACCATTCCAGAAAGAAGTACCATTCCAGAAACATTAGCTATTTCAGAGACAAATAGCCATTTCAGAGACAAATACCATTCGAGAAAGAAGTACCATTCCAGAAACATTAGCTATTTCAGAGACAAGTAGCTATTTCAGAAACAAATAGCATTCCAGAAAGATGTAGCATTCCAGAAACAGGTAGCTATTTCAGAGACAAGTAGCTATTTCAGAGACAAATACCATTCCAGAAAGAAGTACCATTCCAGAAACAATAGCTATTTCAGACCATTCCAGAAACATTAGCTATTTCAGAGACAAGTAGCTATTTCAGAGACAAATACCATTCCAGAAAGAAGTACCATTCCAGAAACATTAGCTATTTCAGACCATTCCAGAAACATTAGCTATTTCAGAGACAAGTAGCCATTTCAGAGACAAATACCATTCGAGAAAGAAGTACCATTCCAGAAACATTAGCTATTTCAGAGACAAGTAGCTATTTCAGAAACAAATACCATTCCAGAAAGATGTAGCATTCCAGAAACAGGTAGCTATTTCAGAGACAAGTAGCCATTTCAGAGACAAATACCATTCCAGAAACAGGTACCAATCCAGAAACAAGTAGCTATTTCAGAGACAAGTAGCTATTTCAGAGACAAATACCATTCCAGAAAGATGTAGCATTCCAGAAACAGGTAGCTATTTCAGAGATAAGTAGCTATTTCAGAGACAAATACCATTCCAGAAAGAAGTACCATTCCAGAAACATTAGCTATTTCAGAGACAAGTAGCTATTTCAGAAACAAATAGCATTCCAGAAAGATGTAGCATTCCAGAAACAGGTAGCTATTTCAGAGACAAATAGCCATTTCAGAGACAAATACCATTCGAGAAAGAAGTACCATTCCAGAAACATTAGCTATTTCAGAGACAAGTAGCTATTTCAGAAACAAATAGCATTCCAGAAAGATGTAGCATTCCAGAAACAGGTAGCTATTTCAGAGACAAGTGTGTGCGCCGAGTTATAGGCTATTTCAGAGACAAATACCATTCCAGAAAGAAGTACCATTCCAGAAACATTAGCTATTTCAGACCATTCCAGAAACATTAGCTATTTCAGAGACAAGTAGCTATTTCAGAGACAAAGACCATTCCAGAAAGAAGTACCATTCCAGAAACATTAGCTATTTCAGACCATTCCAGAAACATTAGCTATTTCAGAGACAAGTAGCCATTTCAGAGACAAATACCATTCGAGAAAGAAGTACCATTCCAGAAACATTAGCTATTTCAGAGACAAGTAGCTATTTCAGAAACAAATACCATTCCAGAAAGATGTAGCATTCCAGAAACAGGTAGCTATTTCAGAGACAAGTAGCCATTTCAGAGACAAATACCATTCCAGAAACAGGTACCAATCCAGAAACAAGTAGCTATTTCAGAGACAAGTAGCTATTTCAGAGACAAATACCATTCCAGAAAGATGTAGCATTCCAGAAACAGGTAGCTATTTCAGAGATAAGTAGCTATTTCAGAGACAAATACCATTCCAGAAAGAAGTACCATTCCAGAAACATTAGCTATTTCAGAGACAAGTAGCTATTTCAGAAACAAATAGCATTCTAGATAGATGTAGCATTCCAGAAACAGGTAGCTATTTCAGAGACAAGTAGCTATTTCAGAGACAAATACCATTCCAGAAAGAAGTACCATTCCAGAAACATTAGCTATTTCAGAGACAAGTAGCTATTTCAGAAACAAATAGCATTCTAGATAGATGTAGCATTCCAGAAACAGGTAGCTATTTCAGAGACAAGTAGCTATTTCAGAGACAAATACCATTCCAGAAAGAAGTACCATTCCAGAAACATTAGCTATTTCAGAGACAAGTAGCTATTTCAGAGACAAATACCATTCCAGAAAGAAGTACCATTCCAGAAACATTAGCTATTTCAGAGACAAGTAGCTATTTCAGAAACAAATAGCATTCCAGAGAGATGTAGCATTCCAGAAACAGGTAGCTATTTCAGAGACAAGTAGCTATTTCAGAGACAAATACCATTCCAGAAAGAAGTACCATTCCAGAAACATTAGCTATTTCAGAGACAAGTAGCTATTTCAGAAACAAATAGCATTCCAGAAAGATGTAGCATTCCAGAAACAGGTAGCTATTTCAGAGACAAATAGCCATTTCAGAGACAAATACCATTCGAGAAAGAAGTACCATTCCAGAAACATTAGCTATTTCAGAGACAAGTAGCTATTTCAGAAACAAATAGCATTCCAGAAAGATGTAGCATTCCAGAAACAGGTAGCTATTTCAGAGACAAGTAGCTATTTCAGAGACAAATACCATTCCAGAAAGAAGTACCATTCCAGAAACATTAGCTATTTCAGACCATTCCAGAAACATTAGCTATTTCAGAGACAAGTAGCTATTTCAGAAACAAATAGCATTCCAGAAAGATGTAGCATTCCAGAAACAGGTAGCTATTTCAGAGACAAGTAGCTATTTCAGAAACAAATAGCATTCCAGAAAGATGTAACATTCCAGAAACAAGTAGCATTCCAGAAACAAGTAGCCATTTCAGAAACAAATAGCATTCCAGAAACAAGTACCATCCCAGAAACAAGTAGCTATTTCAGAGAAAAGTAGCCATTTCACAAACAAGTAGCTATTTAAGAAACAAATAGCATTCCAGAAAGATGTAGCATTCCAGAAACAGGTAGCTGTTTCAGAGACAAGTACCCATATCAGAAACAAATAGTATTCCAGAAAGAAGCAGCCATATCAGAGAAAAGTAGCCATTCCAGAAACAAGTAGCTATTTCAGAGACAAGTAGCCATCCCAGAAACATGTAGCTATTTCAGAAGCAAATAGCATTCCAGAAACAAGTAGCATTCCAGAAACAAGTAGCTATTTAAGAGACAGGTAGCCATATCAGAGAAAAGTAGCCATTTCAGAAAGAAGTAGTAATTTTATAAACAAATAGCCATTCCAGAAACAAGTAGCTCTTTCAGAGACAAGTAGCCATTTCAGAAACAAGTGGCTATTCGCTCTAGAAGTGACTGTAATGAATCTATTGATAAAGAATGCCATCATTGGTTAGCCGTCAAAATATAACATAAACTAGAGTGATTATAACGCCTTTTATTGTATCTCGCCACAGCACTTTTGCGACTAACTTGAATATGCGCTATACTAAGTGTCCTCAAACATACATACATACATACATACATACATACATACATACATACATACATACATACATACATACATACATACATACATACATACATACATACATACATACATACATACATACATACATACATACATAAATACATACATAATAACAGGCAAACATATATGCGACGGAATTAGTAATTCTTCTAATCGTATTCAACATTGAAATTCCTTTTCCCAAACCACCAATCACCCACCCTATCCACCCACCCTGGCTCTGTCGGATGGAAGAGAAATGGGGCGTGGGAGGGGGAGGGGTCGGAGTGAACACCTGAGACAAGAAAACACCCTGCAGCGTTTGAAGCGTTGGCCGCGGCTTAAGCGTCGGTCGTCTGAATCGGGTGCAAATGGAAATGGCGGATCCTGTGGCGACGACAAACATTGCGAAGGATTAAGAGACTTAGAGGATCGAAGAACGGACGAAAGGACAAAGAGAGGAGAAGAATTAGCAGCTCACAGGGAATTTGACGGGCGACGAACGCTTTCTTCACAGGTTAAGTAATATATAAGCTTAATCAGCAGCTGCTTACAACGACCACAGACTCTGCACGCCTCTCTCAACCGATCGAACAACACCAACAGCAAAATGCCATTGTCAGTTGCATGGCTTGACAACCAGTTGTCAATCGAAGACGATCATGAGGATTCGAACCCTCAGCCTCGAGACACAGAACGTACATGCCCTAGCTGCAATCTGCCTGAGTGGCCACGAGGAAAGGAATCTTAACTGGAGCAGTGGAGAGGTGAGGGTCAGGGTTAGGGTTAGGAAGGTTAAGAGGTTGAGAGGTCAGGGTTAGGGTTAGGAAGGTTAAGAGGTTGAGAGGTCAGGGTTAGGGTTAGGAAGGTTAAGAGGTTGAGAGGTCAGGGTTAGGGTTAGGAAGGTTAAGAGGTTGAGAGGTCAGGGTTAGGGTTAGGAAGGTTAAGAGGTTGAGAGGTCAGGGTTAGGGTTAGGAAGGTTAAGAGGTTGAGAGGTCAGGGTTAGGGTTAGGAAGGTTAAGAGGTTGAGAGGTCAGGGTTAGGGTTAGGAAGGTTAAGAGGTTGAGAGGTCAGGGTTAGGGTTAGGAAGGTTAAGAGGTTGAGAGGTCAGGGTTAGGGTTAGGAAGGTTAAGAGGTTGAGAGGTCAGGGTTAGGGTTAGGAAGGTTAAGAGGTTGAGAGGTCAGGGTTAGGGTTAGGAAGGTTAAGAGGTTGAGAGGTCAGGGTTAGGGTTAGGAAGGTTAAGAGGTTGAGAGGTCAGGGTTAGGGTTAGGAAGGTTAAGAGGTTGAGAGGTCAGGGTTAGGGTTAGGAAGGTTAAGAGGTTGAGAGGTCAGGGTTAGGGTTAGGAAGGTTAAGAGGTTGAGAGGTCAGGGTTAGGGTTAGGAAGGTTAAGAGGTTGAGAGGTCAGGGTTAGGGTTAGGAAGGTTAAGAGGTTGAGAGGTCAGGGTTAGGGTTAGGAAGGTTAAGAGGTTGAGAGGTCAGGGTTAGGGTTAGGAAGGTTAAGAGGTTGAGAGGTCAGGGTTAGGGTTAGGAAGGTTAAGAGGTTGAGAGGTCAGGGTTAGGGTTAGGAAGGTTAAGAGGTTGAGAGGTCAGGGTTAGGGTTAGGAAGGTTAAGAGGTTGAGAGGTCAGGGTTAGGGTTAGGAAGGTTAAGAGGTTGAGAGGTCAGGGTTAGGGTTAGGAAGGTTAAGAGGTTGAGAGGTCAGGGTTAGGGTTAGGAAGGTTAAGAGGTTGAGAGGTCAGGGTTAGGGTTAGGAAGGTTAAGAGGTTGAGAGGTCAGGGTTAGGGTTAGAGAGGTTAAGAGTTTGAGGGGCTGAGTAGTAATCGTAATCTCTGAATTTATAAAACACCAATTGAAAGCTAAGCACTGGACAGTGGGCACCAGTTTATTTATGAACGCTGCGTCGAGTCAGAGGGGTTGTCCGAGACGTTGGATCATTGTATCTGGTTCTTTGGATCACTGGATATGGTTCGTTAGATCACTGGATATGGTTCGTTGAATCATTGGATCTGGTTCTTTGGATCTGTACCGCAGTTCATAACAGCTCTTACAAGGACAAAGGACACGGAATACAAACTTGAATCTGATGACGTTTATTAACAGTTAGTTGAGAGATTCCTAATAGGAATGCTAATGGTCACAAGATTCGTTGCGAATCGAGTGACAGGGCGGTACGATTGCAACGCCAGATCCACCGACAAATAGGAAAAGCCACAGCCCACAGAGCAGTTTAATAAAGAATGGGGCATTCAGAAGGTCTGCATGGGTAGACGACAGTGTGAAGACCTCGAGGGTAAGATCGCGGCTTCTTTTGTTTGTGTCGTCGCATACCTTGGCTGTTGTTGCTCTTCTGAAAGCTACATGGGAGGAGGTTGAGACACAGTTGCCAGTTGGTTAGGGCGCTTGCCTTGTAAAGTGGAGAGCACGGGATCGAGGCTCCTCCCCTGAGACGGTTACTGTGTAGGGACTGTAGGCCTACGCTAAGCAAGTCCTTCACTCACAGTTGCTCAGCACGCCATCAATTTAATCTTGGTCATTATGTGCCATTAATCACGCTTAATTAATAATAATAATAATAATAATAATAATAATAATAATAATAATAATAATAATAATAATAATAATAATAATAAAAATAATAATAATAATAATAATAATAATAATAATAATAATAATAATAATAATAATAATAATAATAATAATAATAATAATAATAATAATAACAATAATAACAATAATAATAATAATTGACAAGGTGGTTCTTATAAATAAGTTAGGAGACATGAGAGAAGGTGGGCGATGAATAAGAGGTTGAGCAGGAAAGACAAAGGCGCCCCGGGTGCATATTACGAAAGTACACATGGAAATTGATCCAAGGGAATCTTGCAACCAATCAGAAGTCGCCATTTAGTAATAGTATTCAATGCGTGATGAATATTCATTACGGCCATGCGCGCTGCTTAAATCGGTAAACAGTAAACTTCAGTTCGTAATAATATTTTGAACTTAAATTGTTAAATTCCAAAATGACAGATTACATTAAAGCATTACACATAATTTTATAGTTTATCGAAATCCACTGGCGACTATCCTCCGACGTGGAAAGTAGCCTAATAATTAATAAAAACAGCCAATAGTAAAAACAAAGTTTTTTACTATATCCATCTAGTATCCTATAATCCGTCTTATGAAGCAGTCACCTCTACAAATATATAGTCCGCGTTCATTGTACGTCGCGCCCGATATCTATATTTAGAACGTTCTAAATATAGATATCGATGGGAAAAGGTGATTCCCCGATTCGAAAAGTTGAGTCCCCGATTCTATAAGCTAGCCTTTTTTGGGGAGCTGAAATTTTAATAGAATGAAGTGTCTGCGAGGGCGAGTTTATCTGCCAAGTTTCAGGACGATTGAATGATTGTAAGTGATCGCATTAGTCGTCGCAAGATTTGACAATTTAGCCTGTGGCCGTGCGTGCATTCAAGCATACATATATTCAAGATTTCCGTAAGTTAAACTAGATGGATAAAAAGCGATCGTTCATGTTAGTCTCCGCAGACGCTATGGTCTACGGATGACAAGTAATCCGTGATAATTATGGAAGCGTTATTTCGCGTTTATTAGGCCTTATAGGTAAAAGTGTTTATCTTGTTTTTTATTCACTGCCAAATTTTCATTCTATTTCAGAATTATTTTCCATCAATCCAACTTCTACTTTGACAAGAATCCTTTTAATCAATCCAGCTTCTATTTAAGCAAGAGTTCGTTTAATCAATCCAGCTTCTATTTAAGCAGAAATTATTTGTCATCAATAAAACTTCTATTTAATTAAGAATTATTTTTCAATTTTCATCAATCCAGCTTCTATTTAAGCAAGATGATTTTCATCAATCCCACTTCTATTTAAACGACAATTATTTTCATCAATCCAACTTCTAGTTTAGCAGGAATTATTTTCATTAATCCAACTTCTATTTAAGGAAGAATTCTTTATATCAGCCCAACTTCTATATAAGCCACGTGAATTGCCTAAGGTCGAAGGTGACTCTACCGTGTGTACTGTGTAGGCCTAAGTGATCCTTCGCGATATATCATGTCTGGGTAGACCGCTAGCGGCTAGAGACAGATGCTACATGAATATTCATTAGGCAAATTCACGCTCATCGTCTGATTGGTTGCGAGATTCCCTTGGATCAATTTCCATGTGTACTTTCGTAATATGCGCCCCGGGTTCGCTTCCCGATCGGGTCGGTTTATCAGAGATTAATTTCTCGGATCTTTACTGCGGGTGGCTCGGTCGCATTATAAACGTGGAGTAAAATACAACACACAACACAACACAATATACTGGGGCGCGGTGGTTTGGGGGTATGTTCGGTGCCTTGCAGCTGGAGGGTTGCGGGTTCGAATCCACCTCAAAGCCGCTGCGTAGGGACCCTGGGCAAGTCCTTCACTCGCAATTGCTCATGCGCTTCGGCGTGAAACTCCGACTACAGCAGTAGTCGGGAGCGCCTCTGAATGGGAAATCTTGTTGAGGCGCTATAACAAGTGTTCAAATACAATACAATACAATACAATACAATACAATACAATACAATACAAAGACTGAGAGTTCTTTCTGAGAACGGAGAACCGAAGGGTCAAAGGAAGGAGGAAGAGAAGAAATGAGAAGGAGGAGCAAAGACCTCAATGACCCGGCGGGGTGCACTATGACCTTAACCCCGTATAGCAGTAATTGTTTATTAGCTAACCCTTCTACGATCGCCCGCAGAGCAGCGTTTCGCGCGGTGACCGCTTGGGCGGTCGAGCGATAGTCAGCCAGTGTGGGGACGGAGGGAGGGAGGGACGGAGGAAGGGACGAGGGGAGGGAGGGACGGAGGGAGGTCGTTCACGGGCCAGAGGGTGCAGCCGTCGTCGTTTGACAGGTCTCTGGCATTCGTAGTATGCGCTCTAGGCATTCCTTGCTGCACTGTAAAGAAGAAGGAGACGACGACGATGCCACACCCAATACACTGATATTATGAGTTTGAGAAGTCGGTCACAGTCTGGAATGCTATGTACCCGTCAGCCCACGCCATGCACCGGCCGCCGCTACGGGGATCAGCCCAGCAACAACGGCAGGGATCAACCATACAGCTACAACTGGGGCTCTTTACAGAAACAGACAGACAGACATACCAAACAGACAGACAGAGAGATATACAGGCAGACAGACAGACAGGCAGAATGGTAAACAGAAAGAGACAGAGACAGATAGACAAAGACAGATAAGACAACAGATAGACAGAGAAACATAGACAGATAGACAGAGTACCTTAACTATTAGCTTTCCCGTTTGACTGAAGCAGAGAAATGTTCGGCTGAGAACACTTTGTAACCGCAGCTGACTATCAAAGGATTCGCTCACCGCTCGAAACTGACCTACAGAAACAAATACACGGACAAAGACACATATAAAGAGAGACATGGCTCCAGGCAGGTTAACAAACAGACGGTAATTACCAACTTCTATAGCGCCACAATCTAATAGTAGATTTAGTAGATTTCGTTTATTAAAATACTAAGTTGACATACCGCAAATTGTTTACATGGAATAATGAAAGTAATAAAATTTATAAAATAAAATACAGCCCGTAAAAACAAAGTTTTTTACTATATCCATCTAGTATCCTATAATGCGTCTTACGAAGCAGTTACCTCTACAAATATATAGTCAGCGTTCATTTTACGACATAGCGTGCGTTTAATCAGGCAGCGCGCCCGTTTTTGTTGCGTCCAATGACAACGCTGCGTATCGGAAAAGTTGATTCCCCGATTCGAAAAGTTGAGTCCCCGATTCTATAAGCTTGCCTTTTTTTTGGGAGCCGAAATTTTTATAGAATGAAGTGTCTGCTCTATCTGCCAAGTTTCAGGACGATTGAATAATTGTAAGTGATCGAATTAGTCGTCGCAAGATTTGACTTTTTAGCCTGTGGCTCAAACAAACAAACATTCAAGCAAGCAAGCAAGATTTCCGCAAGTTAAACTAGATGGATAAAAACTATAAGTTTATGCCTTTAGTCAGATTGAGAGTTAAATCTTAAAATCCCGAATGGTCCGAAATAGAACCCTAGAGCAGAAATTGTGGTCATCTTTTTTGGGCAGCTGTTCATATTCATATGGCCTACGTACGTAATGCACAGACAACCAACCGATCCCTCACAAAAAGCCAAGCCATAATCCGGTCAGTATCCAGAAGTTCAGTTCACTAAGACAGAGAAATAATATTATAAAGCAATTATTAGACACATATAAACACACACACACAAACACACACAAACACACACACATTCTATGCAGTCTCCTTTAGAGATTTATTGTGCGCCGTCGTAACTATCCTTTTTTGACAGAACCACACCAAAACCATGACTTCTTGGATCAAAATATGCATTCCGTCCCACTGGTTCTACCACGGCAGCCATAATTGCCTTAACCCACAACCTATTGGAACTTCTCAACGAAAACCACCATGTTCATCTGATCGTACTTGATTTCTCCAAAGCTTTCGATACAGTCAGGCATTCATAGCTTACAGAGCAACTCGCCAGATTGCCCATCCCTGACTGTATTTATAACTGGATAATTGCCTTTTTAGACAATCGTAAACATGCAACCAAATTCAATGGCTTAATTTCCGCAATTATTAGCATCTGCGCCAGCATAATCCATGGATCGGGTTTGGGACCAGCTAACTTTATAACAGCTATTTCAAAACTCAAGCCGGTTCACCCTTCAAACAGGTTAATCAAATATGCTGATGACACTTATCTGCTGGTACCCTTCCTCACATAGTGCAACCATCGCAGCAGAACTAGACCACGTCACAGAGTGGGCTGCAACCTGTAACTTAAAATTGAGCTCAAAAAGACCTTTGAGATAGTGATTCGTTAGCCACGGGGGCGTGCTTGGTTCCGAGTACCACTCCGGGACTGACAAGGGTCTCCGGCATGGTCATCTTGGGCGTTACAATGAATGAAGCTTTGAGTTTCGAGGCACACATCACCCGTATAATATTATGTTGTCGGGCCAGACAATCGTTGTATGCCTTTCGCATCCTCGTGGCGCATGGTCTTGAATTCGTTTATTTAACGACGCCGTCATATCGACGATGATTGTCTTTCAGGCCCTATGCTATATATACGACGTGGTTCGTACTACAACGGTGGCCCGAATGCACTATGCTGGTCCGGCTTGGTGGGGGTTTGCAGGGCAACAAGGAAAGAACCGCCTTCAGTCGGCGATGCAGCATCTTATTCGTCTGCTGTACCTGCCAGAGGACAGTTCATCGGTTGAACATCTTTGCCACACTGCTGAATCACGCCTCTTCTCTACGGTCTAGAGAAACACGGGGCATGTACTCCATGGGCTACCCCCCAAAAAAAATCCGCTCCCCTACACCCTGCATGATCGTTTTACATGACCAAATTACATGACCGTTTTATTCCACAAGCGGACAACCTCACACGCAGATCGTTTATATTAAGAATGTTATACTCTGTATAAATGTATGTACACCAAAGTGCGGATATGCAATTGGTTCAATAAAGAATATACTTACTTACAAGCATAAATAAGTATTAGGAGGTTTGAATGGGGTGTTTGGGCTCATTTGATGTTATTTTGTGGGGCACCAGCACTCTCTGATCGTAATCATATGCTTGGACCCAGCGTCGTGGTAGTCTGCTCGGCTGGGCCTCACACTGATGGTGTGAAGGTGGAACATCAACAGGGGGCATTATAAGGGCCGTAGAGCCTTGCGGGACATGTTGTAACTTCTATTGCGCCAAAACTCCGACCTGAGTGCGTTCAAACACCTCGTCTCTAGAAATCCTCTAGGTGGCTCGTAAGGATTTCCTTCCGTATGAGTGCCAGTGCCCCCCCGCAAATAACACCAAACTGCGCTCAAACACCCCCACGGTGGCCGACTGTTTAGAGCGGTTGACCTGTAACGCGGAGAGTACGGGTTCGATCCTCGTTCGGGGCGGTTACTGTGTAGGGACCGTGAGCTGGGTCATTCACTCACTATTATTGCTCTGCAATATAATTGCTTCTGCGACAACGAGGCTTGTGCACTTCTGAGCTTTGGTCCACCTTTGTAAGCAGGGCGATATCAAAATGCAGTTGCATTGCATTGCATTGTTTTTACATCTACTGTATTTGTGTATATTTTGTGTGTGTATATTGTTCCACATATATTAGTCTACATGCTCAATACTGAGGGCCGCCTCCAAGCATCTCAAAAACGGGCTGCACCCTTAAGAAACATTACCTTGACCCGAATGAGTCAAAGCTATCGACCTACCTCTAGCCTTTCTTTTCTCTCTTGAGAAACTTGTCTCAATCCATCGCCTGCCTTACCTTGAACAGTCAGGGTTCATAGGTCATCATTCCACGGAAACTGTCCACATGGCTCTCCTCTCTGACATCTACTCGGATCACTGGATCTGGTTCTACGCAAAGTGAAGGGAAGGGCATTCCATAAAGAGGGCCCAATGATGGCAAAGGATCGAGTTTGAGCAATCGTGGTCCTAGCTTGTGGGACAAAGAAGTCAGACCGGTCCAGAGATCGTAAAGGCCGATCAGAAGATGCAGAAAGAGGAGAACGAATGACATCCCTGAGGTATTTCGGAGCAAGTCCCAGTTTGGATTTGAGGACCAAAGCAAGGACTTTAAACCGAATGCCGTCAAAGAGAGGAAGCCAATGCAGCTGGTTCACCAGGAAGCAAATGCAGTTGGTTGACTTGTATTTCACCTGATGCGCCTGAGAGCCATAAGAAGATCTGATTCTTTCTCAGTCTTTACAATCAGAGTTCATGCTTTTAGTTGCTATCGCATCAACTACTGCAATTCACTATTTGCTGGGTTTCCTACTGCGCTGGTCTCCGTCGCTTCACCCACATCTCTACCTCCATGACTGATGTCCTACATTGGCTTCCCGTTGCCTCACGTATCCAATACTAGGTACTGTCCTTGGCGACTTAAAGCGTAAACCTCGTTTTGCAGTCTCTTCCTGCACTCTCCGGTCTGCGCATGGACTTGATCTCTTAGTTCCCCAGGCAAGGACTGCCAAGGCCCAACGCCGTGCCTTTGCCATCGTGGACCCTTCTATGTGGAGCGACCTCCCCCTCTATCCGTAGTAAGATTTCGCTCGAGGTCCCACCCTCATCCCTTCGTTGCTTGAAGACTTTCTTATTTACTCGGGATTGTCACGCTGAGAGCGCCTGTGAATAAGAGGCGCTTTATAAGTTCTCAGGTCCGATATTTCAATGTGCATTAAACTAATAATTAGGCAGTGTGATTCTCCTTACAGATTTTTATTTTAGTTATAGTTACAGTTATAGTTAATGGTTTTTTATTTTAGTTATAATTATAGTTATAGTTAGTATTATTTTTTAGTTTTAGTTATAGTTAATGGATTTTATTTTAGTTAATTTTAGTTACAATAATTAAGGCCATAAGCAAAATTGTGCGTCTAACACTCTGTTTCACAATTTGCTCAGAGCTTTGAAAGCCTTTGAAGCATGGGTGCATTCAGCTTCATGAATACACGAGTTTCCAAAGTAAATGACAAATTGCATAATAAAAATTATCGCATTTTTCGTACTCATTTATGTCGAGTCGTCCATATTGCACTTCCTATTTTTATTTTGTGTATTAACGAAAATAAAGATGAATTTTCGTTATTATGATTTTCGTTATAGTTATAGTCGTAGTTAATGATATTTTTAGTTATAGTTATAGTTATCGTTAACGAAATCATTTTATTTTCGTTAATGAACATTTTCGTTATCGTTAACGAGAATCACGCTGTAATTAGGTGTCTGTATAATTATCTATACGCGTTTGGTGAATCTACGTACCGTATTATGATGTGCGTGTATATTCATCCATTATATATCTATTTATCTACACACACATGTGTGTGTGTGTGTGTGTGTGTGTTTGTGTGTGTGTGTGTGTGCGCGCGTGTTTGTGGGAGGCCGAGCAAACAAGAGTGGCGCAGATGCGTTCAATCAACAGAGATCTGTACGAAAGGTGTTTGACGAGAGTTTGACTGTGTATACAGGCGACTGTTGTTTCGCAGCAGATGATAGTTTCCTCGTCGGATGTTAGGTCGGTCGGTGGTGGTTGTGGGTGAGGTGGTGGTGGTGGTAGTGTTGGCGTTGGTGGTGGTGGTGGTAGTGGTGGTAGTGGTGGTAGTAGTTGAGGTTTGGTGGTGGTGGAGGCGGTAGTGGTGGTAATGAAGGTAGTAGTAGTGGTGGTGGTAATGGTGATGTTGGTGTTGATGGTTTTGGTAGTGGTTGTAATGGTTATTGTGGTGGTGGTGGTGGTGGTGATGGTGGTGGTGGTGGTGGTGGTGGTGGTGGTGATGGAGTTGGTAATGCTGGTGGTGGTGGTGTAGTTGGTCGTAGTGGTGGAAATGGTCGTGGTGTTGAGTCTACGTACCGTATGGATCAGAGGCACCGTTGGCGAGTGAGTCGACGTTTGAACTCGTCATTCTGACGTGACCTTCGGAGCACCTGCTGAATAGCCTGTAATAGCGGACGATCCTCTCTCCTTTTCCCGCCGCTGCTAGTGACGATGCTGACGATGATGATGATGAGGAGGAGGAGGCTGAGGAGACGGACGGACCAGGAACTGCTGCTGCTGCGGCTCCTGCGAATGAGCCTCGTCTCATATCCTGTTGTCTGCGATACTCTTCTGAAGTTGATGACAGCGTCAGAGAATTCACCTGCGTTTAGACAAACATTCCATTGCGGTTTACTAGCCAAGTTAAATGCACACGGAAGAGCTTAGTCCATCCAATGCAGACAGACAGACAGACAGACAGACAGACCGACAGACAGAGGTAGGAAGGTAGAGAGACAGCGAGACAGATCTACAGACAAACAGTCGCGAATATCACCAAATGCCACTACCTTCGACTGGACCACACTGCCATAACAGTTGTTATTAGACGATTCCTTTCAAGAGCTCTTTGATGTATGAAGACGACTACGTCGACGACGACGATGATGATGATGATGACATTATGATGATGACAACAACAACAATGACGTTTTTATCTTCCATTTATCTTACCGAAAGAACTTGAGCCAGAACTGTGACAGCGATGACGATTGACCTGAAGACAAGAATTGAAAAAGAACAATCGAGCAATAGACAAAAAAACAATCGATAAATAGGCGCAATCGATCAATAGATGCAGAAAAATCAATCAATAGACGAAGAACAATCGATCAGCAAGGTTTGGAAGTCTACCAGGTCAATGTACTCCAAAACTACGTATTACAGAAACAAGAACGGTGCTCAGCCGCATCCATACGGAACTGCACCGATCTAAAGGAAGAGCCAGAGGAAGAGACAAGGAGACTGTCACATTGGACAGTTGGACTCTGATGAGACAAAGAGGGGCAGAGCGGTAGAAACAGACAAATTGTGTGTGAGAAAGATATATAGGGAGGTGGAGGGAGAGAGGGTGGGAGGGCGGGTGTCTCTCTCACACTATCATACAGACACACAGACAAACTGATAGACAATGAAAGCTAGGGAATGAGAGATATGGAGGTCAGACTGAATTAGAGACAAAAAGGACAAAAAACGCAAACACAGAAACAACTACACACAATAATATTATAGCTAGCAGACAGACAGACAGACAGACAGACAGACAGACAGACAGACGGACAGGGAGGTAACCAACAACAGGATTACACAGATGAATGCAAATAGACAATTGTAGAGGAATCAATCTTGATGGAATGGTAGAGGGAATGAAAAGAGGCAATCGAAAGACATCGGACAGTGAGCAAGTGCCACTGCAGCGTCAACTGACAGACGGCAAGGAGGGTGAGGGATAGAATCAGAAAAGACGATGGATGTTCGTCCATGGCATCAGGAAGCAAGACGTAGCAGAAAAAGATTTTCTAGATGAAGCCCTTTGCGAGATGAATCAAGAAGATGATCTCCACTACATGAAGCGAGAAGATGCCTTTACCATACGAAGCAAGAAGATATCCTTAGCCAGATGAAGCAAGAAGGTATCCTTTACCATTAGAAGGAAGAAGATATCCTTAGCAAGATGAAGCAAGAAGGTGCCCTTTACCATTAGAAGGAAGAAGATATCTTTTGCCAAATGATGCAAGAAGATGTCCTTAGCCAGATGAAGCAAGAATGTGCCCTTTACCAGATGAAGCGAGAAGATGCCTTTACCATATGAAGCAAGAAGATATCCTTAGCCAAATGAATCAAGAAGGTGCCTTTTACCAGATGAGGCAGGAAGATATCCTTAGCAAGATGAAGCAAAAAGAATCCCTTTACCATTAGAAGGAAGAAGATATCTTTTGCCAAATGAAGCAAGAAGATATCCCTAGACACACGATGCAAGAAGATGCCAGATGAAGCAAGAAAACATCCTTAGCCAGATGAATAAAGAAGATATCCTTAACCAGATGAAGCCATAAGGTGCCCTTTACCATATGAAGCAAGAATATATTCTTAGCCATATGAAATGAGAAGATATCCTTTGCCAGATGAAGCAAGAAGATATCCTTTGCTATTATGAAACACGAAGATGCCCTTTACCATAAGAAGCAAGAAGATATCATTAGCCAGATGAAGCAAGAAGGTGCCCTTTGCCACATGAAGCAAGAAGATATCATTAGCCAGATGAAGCAAGAAGGTGCCCTTTGCCAAATGAAGCAAGAATATATCCTTAGTCAGATGAAAGCCAGAAGGTGCCGTTTACCACATGAAGCAAGAAGATATCATTAGCGAGATGAAGCAAGAAAGCGCCCTTTTTCATATGATGCAAGAAGGGCCCCTTTACCATATGAAGGAAGAAGATATCCTTAGCCAGTTGAATGTGCCCTTTGCCATATGAAGCAAGAATATATCATTAGCCATATGAATCAAGAAGGTGCCCTTTGCCATATGAAGCAAGAATATATCCTTAGCCAGAAGAATCAAGAAGGTGCCCATATGAAGGAAGAAGATATCCTTTATCATATGATGCAAATAAGATATCCTTTTCCAGATGAAGCAAGAAGATTCCGATTAACATATGGAGTCTCTTGCAAAAAATGCATTAAGGTGACTTGCGTCTTGCAAGATGTGCGCTTGTCCTTACGTATCAACAGAATGAAGTGGTAAAAATCTGGATTGGAGCAATCGTCTAAAACAGTTGATGCCAATTATCGGTACATTTTGAACCTGTGCCTGGCATTCTCCTGCAAATGTAGTGGCAACTCATAAATCAGGTGATGATCAGAAACTAAAGACTCAAGTATAAACGCAAAATGGTCAAAACACAGTTGAACTTATGGAAACGAAGATCCACTGTCATTCCAACGCCGAACGTTTACTCGACAGACCGTAGAGTCAGTCATCTAACTACCTACGCAATTACTTATCTACCTAACTACTTACCTATCTATCGACCTACATACGTACGTATACATCCGTGCATACAAGCATACATACATACAGTGTTATATTCTGCTTTACTAGTAAAGGTTTTTGTCTTTATTTTACATTACGGTTCTGTTTATGCTTCGTAGTCCAGTTGGACTTATAACGGTCAATCATTTGGCATTCTACATTTGTCTCGTGATACAAGGGTGACCCTAATTATAAGCGGGACCTTCGTCCATTCTGGGTCTTCCTGTTGTATCCCAACGTTATTGTTTACTGTGTTAATTGGCATCTGTTGGCTGTACTGGGAACAATAAACGAATGGTTAAGTTTATAAATACACAAATAAATAAATACAATGCATACTACCTGTCTACCCATCTCTCTATGAGAGAGACAGACAGAGAGACAGAGACAGAGAGAGACACAGAGAGAGACATTGACAGATACCTACCATGTGGCGGTGGGTGAGAGAGAGAGCGTCGTCGAATGGAGCAGAGCAGGAGGAGCAGAGAAAGGTTTTTTCCGATGCGTTGTCGACGACCTACAACGACAACATCCCATGCCCCTCTGCGTCCCTCTCCAATGGCCTCCCTCTCCTCCTCCTCCTCCTCTTCCCTCTGCTCCTCCTGTTGACCGTCGACGTCGCTACGTTGCGTCCATAGATGGCGCCTTCTCAGCCGAAGCTCCGTAGTCGACCGAATAAGAAGAAGAAGAAGTGACGAACGATAGCCTAGACGAACTAACGAACGAAGGAGTCCACTGAGTCCACTGCAGCAGATGATCAAGACAGCAGAAGCAGAAGCAGCCACTGCAGCACACGACTAATGCACGACGACGACGACCTAGACGTAGACGTATCTGTCTGAACAGCTGCTGCTGTTAGGTGCGATGCCTAATCCGCAAAAGAGTGGCAGAACGAAGAAAGAGAACGGTTGCCATGCGCTTTTGACATAGTTGACACACGTCATCATCACGACACCCCGCCCCACATACACACAGAGAGACCGTAACCCTCCGAAATAACACTGTCTGCCTCTGCCCCTCCTCCTCCTCTTCCTCCTCCTCTTCCTCCTCCTCCTCCTCTTACTCATCCTCCACTCACCCTGCATCGGATCCTATCTAAAGCTCAGCCCGTTCGTCGTCAGTTCTATTAAACGCGTTCAACGGACCGAAACAACGCCAGGCGATGTACAACAGTGCAACACTCGATGCCCCCCTCCCTCCTCCCTCCACCCCTCCACCCCTCCACCCCTCCACACCTGACTGTGGCTGATCAGGTCGACCTCCGACCGCTACACGCACGCACACACCTCCAAACGACGACTCTTATTAATAGCACACGTTTATACGTATTCATGTATGAATGTATTCATTATAATGCATGTATGTTTGTATGTATTTGAATGCATAGAACGCATTTTGCATTGTGAGCTATGCCTCTGTCTGTTTCTCTAAGTCTGTCTGTGTCTTTGTCTGTCCGTTTGCGTGTATGTGTCGTTCTGTGTCTCTTCTAACTTGACGTTCTATTCAGTGGTTAACCGGACAAAGAACTGATGACAATCGAACTACTGCAGTCGTCTCTCTCTAAGTCAACACGATGCACCAACGAACGACGACGCTAAAAATAAAACGACGCACACACAAACACACGTACATATAGACGGACACACAAACACACGTACATATAGACGGACACACAAACACACGTACATATAGACGGACACACAAACACACGTACATATAGACGGACACACAAACACACATACATGCACTGACACGATATTTATGCATAGAGGAAAAGCTCTGCAAAGAGGAACCTTCGTGGTGGATATAAGGCATAGACAGAACGGGTGTCATTCGAAAGAGGGCGCAACAACAGCCAATCTGCCTATCACCGCTGAAACCTGAGAAAGTAGTTTTACAAGTTTTGTAAGCTTTTTAGACTGATTACGAGAAGTCGGTTCTAGCCTTCAGAGTTATAGACAATTGGAACGATGATTTCAGCTCAGTCACAATCGGGTCCATTTCTCACCTTAAGAAGAGCCCTCCGAGAGTACATTGTGATAAAGTAGGAGAATGAATTGGGATATTGGGTCGAAGAGAGAGTGGGCCTCCCACTCGGATCTAGACATGGAATCGATTCTGATCTCTCTCTCTCTCTGTCTCTCTGTCTGTCTCTATATGTCTCTCTGTCTCTCTGTCTGTCTGTCTCTCTCTTTCTCTGTCTGTCTGTCTCTCTCTCTCTCTCTGACGTGGGAGGGGCAGTAGTGATAACGATTGTAGCACGCAACGTTGGGCGGATATGCTTTGTAGGCTGCCATTAGCGCCGTTGTATTGCAGGCTGTCTGTTCTGTTAGTAGTTAAGATTTAAATTGCATAACATGTGAATGTACAGGGCAGTGCGTTTGTCAGGCGCTTCAATAAAGAAAAGATTATTATTATTATTATTATTATTATTATTATTATTATGACCAAGTATATGCAGAATTAATGTTGTAAATGTAATGTAAGTGCAAATCCGTAAATTTACTGAGTGCCACGCAAAAGCCTCCCCAGGGAGACAAGCTAATAATCTACCAGTGCTAAATTGAGTCAGTCCGTAAGAGCCAGGTGGGGGGGATTCGTTGTCAGAACTATAGATGCTGCAAATCGTTTGCTTTTTCTGATGGTATGAAATGTGACCCTGTTTATTCCGGATCATCGATAACTCTCGAGCACCCATATTCTTCAGGTGTAGGGTTTCGTGTAAGATCATAATTATTGCTGGAACGTATTTCAGTTGTTGGTTCTGCTGACCTGACATTCGTCCGGGAGCTCTGTGTTCAAGTGTCAAGTCAGCCTGGTAGTCGATCGTTGCGCTCTATAAGATATGGAGATATGCAGGTACCGCGCTCCCGCATTTCATCTCGAGCTCATCGTGCCTTCTCATGTATTGAACCCAGGGCCGCATTAAGGCTAGTGCGGGCCCGGTGCTGTGGTAATAGTGTGGGCCCCCTCTGACGAAGGTCCCCTCTGACAACCACCGGTCCACCACGCACATATTTATAGCATGCTTACTAATGAGTATTAACTATATACCTAAAGACACAATATACAATTAACGTTGCATTACTATCTGCACATCTCGCTCTGTACCATGATCATCAACTCACTTCTACTACTGTATAGGCTACATACTAGTAAAGATATTGTCCGCTTGATTTGCTGCATAATTCGCTTTTTATTAAATTGAAAATGCAAGACTTTGAAGAAGCGTCTGTCTGTCCTTTGTATTCCTGACTTTCACTAATTTTTCTTTCCTTATTAAGCTCCAGAGTTCTTATGATTATTTTTGTCTTCTACAAGTAATTCATCATCAACTTAATGGAATATAATATCAAATATTGCTAATTTGGTATCAATTTCATTATGAAACTTACATCCAGCATTAAGTTAAAGAATTATTCATTTTGATAGCCTAATAACTCAAATTTCAGTGTATAAATTTACATCCAGTAAAAAGATTCTATGCTTGCCAGAAAACGAATAGCCTAATCAATTCTAGGCCGTCAATAATATTCTAGAATCTCAAAATGCTGATAGACACAGTCTTTATCAAATTCAAGTAATTCACCTATAATATGACCACAGAAATTTTGACCGAAATAATTGAAATCGTCTGACAGCCTTTATAACGACGTAGCTAGGATTATCATTTTACCAGAGGGGGTTCTTAATGCGAAGTGCTAACCACGCATACGATTCTGGTGGAGTATAGAATTCAGTTAGAAATCGAAATTTGTCTGCATCAGTTAACTTTGCACCAACAGCCAATCCAAAATCATTCTTATGAGTGATGAGTGTTGACCATCTAATCAAGGGGTCCGTGGATGGGTACAGGCATAGTAAAGAGTATGCAGTGGCTGTGCCTGCACGCAAAAAGATAATCATCCTTGGCCGTATATTGACGCGTATCTTCATGTACAACTTACGGTGTTCGTTTCTACTGTGGGTCGAATTCTTCGACCCACCAGGCGACCTAGATAGACACAACACATGTATGCCTATGTGGAACTGTGTATCATGTTTCATGAAGCATCCGTCATATATATGTAGGGCCTACATACTGCATTAAGCCAAAACAAAACCCACAGGTTTCTTCAGTTTGAACTATGCTTTAGACATTTCCAGGCCCCTCCGAGGGGACCCTGCCATAGAACAGGGCCCCGGGGAGCAACCCCTCACTGACTCCCACTCTCATCGGCCCTGGTTCAAGCACATTAAAAAGTCACTTCCGAAAATGCGGGCCCCTCAAAACTGAGGGCCTGGGTGCTGCAGCACCCTTAGCACCCCCTTAATGCGGCCCTGATTGAACCATCTTCGAGGAACAGTCTTCCATTGCATTGACGTACTGCTGCGATCGACCCTGTGCAGCAAGTATACTACTGCCGTCTTATTGTTGAGCTGGTACTAATTTCTGCCCCGTACTGTAGGAAATTCCCTTGTAGCCAAGCTGATCAAGTCGACGCATTCAGCGAGGCTTAATCCACACTCCACAGGAACACGATGTCACCATGATACCTGAAATGTTACTTACCAGTTCAATTACAGTTTGACAGTTTGATGAAGAGTGTGCAACTGAAATTCATGAGTAATTTTGGTACTGGAATAAGAATGCAACAGTCGTCAGCAATTTTGGCCAAGAGACTACTGCGAAAGTCGATCGAGTCGATCGTCGGCCTAGTCAAGTCGATCGTATGCACTCGACTCGATCGACTGCGGGTATATTTCACAGCACTGTGGACAACCCATCTGGATCAGCGCTTGGTTTTCAAGCCGCTTTTCAGAAATTTTGAGTTTTCGATTCTGATGGAAAGAGTCCGACTTCTAGTTTTAACATGAAACATTTTCATCGTTCCCATTTTGCATACAGCGAAGTCTATTATTTTATCTATCGATTTCAATGTATTTTGGGGATTATTTGTTTGAAACTTGAACCACTTCTCAATCTCACTCAGAATAATAATAATAATGATAATGATGATACAATGATGGGATGGCTGATGAAGTGCTTGTGAAAAATAAAGACCTCGCAGATACATGTAAATGGATGATTTTCAGCCACGATGAGTCTGTATTGGCCATCCGTTTCTTTAGCCATATCGGTATCATCTGAACAACAGCTTGCTGACTGAGTTTGCTGCGGTGTTTCTTCAGTGTCCTTAGCCTTTCGTTTGATACTTGCCCAGACTTTCAACACCTCTACATGAACCGAATCAGCAGCATGAGTGTGTTCATGCAAGTAACTAACAACTGATAGATGTTCATTTAATTTGACCTTTACTTTACACTCACTTAAATTTGTCCCTGCACCTCTACGACGTTCGCACTCATAACTAATTAAGTTATTTGCCAATTTCTTTTGTATAAAACATAAATAAAACCGTTTAATATAGCTTTGTTTTTGCCACGTACACTAGCTACACTAACTACAGTTTCCACCTCCATCTCTTTGGGTTTTCTTCCAACTGCATTTAAGAAAAATTCGTATCAGATTATAATATAGCAACAGATTGAGTAAATATCTAAACTTTATTAAACCTTAATTTGAATCCTCAAAGTGACTAATCAGTAATTAATTAAGACTCAAAGCCTTTGGAATTTTGTTTTTCCCCATTCTGTTGCTATATTAACATAGAAGTTGTTGATTGAGTAAATATCAACACTTTATAAACCTGTTGTTGGGGGGTTGAAATATCCGGGGGTGTTATCCTACTGAAACGCCCGGGTGGAAAATCCAGGGGGAGATGGCGAGGGAAATGTCCGGGCAGAGGAAATGTCCAGGGGCAAAATCTCATAGACCCCAAGACTTAGTGCTTGTTTGGCTAGCATTCCATTGGCAACTCTTTCACACAGAAGCTTGTTGGTTTGTTTAGTTTTAACTAAGTTAACCTTCGAAAATAGTCTTTTGACACATGCTGAAGAGCGAGCTCAGCCAAGACAACAAATTTCCTCTGGTTATTACCATCTGTTACTTATTGCAGTCCCAGCCAGAATCGGTTCCCTCGTAGGTTTGCCAGATACATGGATAGCTTAAGGAGGACACAGAAAGCGGAAAAGGAGGACAAATGACGACGACGCACCGGACTCTCCGGAGTCAGAGGTCTCCTAAGTAACCGAGAAACGAAGTCACATTGGAATGCTATTATATATGAAACAAAACTAACACTTTGACCATCGTAGACAGTCCACAGATAG
Source organism: Aporrectodea caliginosa (assembly GCA_020284085.1). NCBI lineage: Eukaryota > Metazoa > Annelida > Clitellata > Crassiclitellata > Lumbricidae > Aporrectodea > Aporrectodea caliginosa. Next base: position 1,768,193 of record JACEVL010000388.1, on the reverse strand, counting down.
CATTAATCAGTTCACGGACTGGAAACATCTGGAAGAAATAGAGCTGCAATAAGAAATAAGTAAGTAACTATATTGAACTGTTAGCCAATGGTAGAGCCCGAGCTGAACTTAGGGACAACATGCATGAGTGCGTAAAGTCGTTAAAAACTGCCGTGAAATAATAGCCAATAGCCTCTAGAACAAACCTAGAAGAAGCCGAATATATTCCAGGTCTTCTTTAGCTTTGCCTGCCGGACAGAAGACATCAGACAAAAAGGATGACATAAATCGTCCTTTTGCCGGACGTCGGGCAAACTTAGTTTAACCCGTCGTTATGCTGTTACAACTAATTAGCGTAACTCCGTCATTGCTCATATTCTTATAATGTTAATTTTAATTAATTTTAGACAAAGAACAATATGCTGCTTAATTTAGAAGGAGAATACTTTAAAACACAATTCTCAAAATCATTGAGTATAATTGTAAATGACAGTCAATCATTAGCAACCTGAACAGATTAACAGGAAACAGAATGAAATCAAAGACTGGTCGACGTAAATCCACAAGAAGTCGTTGTGTAAACCGAGTCAACCGACGTCTTTGACATTGGCGTAGCTACATGGAGGCACGAGGAAGCAGTTGCATCCTCTTGCTTTCTTTATATACTGGAACTTCTATTGACCAATTACCCCAATAACCAGAATTTTGCCAAGTTGTCTCCTCTTGAATCTAATTCTGGCTACGCTTCTGGTCATTGATATGGTTTAAAACAAGAATGAAATTTAGGTGCAATAGAAATTATTAATAAATAGTGCATAAATATAATGCACACATTGTAAATGCCACTGTTCAAATATATACAGAGCAATGCAGATTTTGGAAAGAAGAAATTAGCCAGACGAAAGCCAAAAAATCCATATCTAGTAAAAAAAATAATACCTGTCTATAGCAACATTGTTGGACACGATTTTTACATACACGTCGTCTTGCTCTCATGAATTTGTGATAATATATTATCTTCTTGAGATAAAAATTGGTAGAAGTTTCAATTTAATTATCGATACACGATCATTTTACGTTATTTCTCTTACATACTAAATTTAAGTAAAACTAGGTAAAATGGAAATAAGATGGTGACACGGTGTTGAACGAAATAGAAACGAGAACGATTATGGAAAATTGAACGAAATCATAGGCCTAATTATGAACAGTTACGGTAAGACTAGGGGTGGGCAACGATTAACACTTTTAATCGAAATTAATCGCACGATTAAAATTGTTAACGCCGCGATTAATTTTTAACGCATGTCACAATAGATAACAAGTACAACTACTGTACCGACTCGGAGTAGCCTAATTACGTTTAATATGCGCTATATCAATGATTGCAGTCAATAAACAAAAAGCACACAATGCTTTTACTACATATTTTTACTTTTTAGTGTTTACTTTTAAGTTTAAAGTTTAAACTGAGCGGTTTTATCAAGAATTGCTTTAGCGCATTTCTAGAAATAATTGGGCGCAGTGACAATCGCGTTAACTGCGTTAAAAAATTAAATTTTAATCGCGTTAATTAATTGACTCATTAATCGCGTTAATAACGCGTTAAATGCCCAGCCCTAGTTAAGACCAATTTCATAGACGATCGATATCTGTCTGATGCCGTGATCTTAAAAGCGACAACGACAGCTCTGTCAGCCATAAAACAGTTGAAGCTATACAAATATGAGTTTCATTAAAAAATCATCTTCCACTTTCATATTTAATACTATTCTGACATTGTTACCATAAATTATATTATATTATTTTTTAAATAATTATATTTTTTGTTACCGTACCTAAAGTAAATTATTCTGTTAATACTTTAGCTGTTTTCTTTCACTTTAAGTTTTATGCATTTTGACAAATGTTTATTAGTTTTAAATTGGTAGAAGAAATTGTATCCAACATAGGAGCCCAAATAGGTCGCCTCAATAAGGCGTCTGAATAAGCCCTATAGGCCGTGCAAGAATACAACTTATAATTTAAATAGGCCCTATCATTAAAATTATTTTAAAATTTATTTTAAAACATTTAAAAATTTATTTTAAAATATTTAAACATTTATTTTAAAATATTTTAAAATTTATTTTAAAATATTTAAAATTTTATTTTAAAATATTCAAAAGTGTGTTGACTTATGATTCATACCCCTCCAAACAGCTCCAATTTTGTACCAGTGTCACAAAAAGACCACTTTAGTATCATCTCCTCTCTCAGGAAAATCCAATTTTGCATCACCTCGCAAAACAAACTTTATATCAGTCACGTGACTGGTACAAGATTTGGGTTTAGTCAACTGCTGATGTGATCGGCAAAAGTAAGGTTTTTGTTGAAGATAATTTCAAGACTGGTCAAGAGTAAGGGGCGGGAGAAGTGAACTGTCTTCGAGAAAAGCCGGAAGGATAGATTAATTTGTTAACTGTTAGTGGAGGCCAGTATGATAAGTTCTGTTTTGAAGGGTTTAGTTAAAGGAGGTTGGCGGTCGTCAAGGCTGATATTATCATGGCGATGGTGTTACCTGGATGAATTAGTGAACTAGTAGGCAGTGAGAGGAAAAGATATGAATAGTTTTGTGTCATCAGCAGAGAGAAGATGATTGGCAGAGGATGAGGACTTGAGTTTGCTTAGTGGGGAGATAATTATAAAGAATAATAAGAGCATATCATGCAGCAATTGTTATCGCAAACTCTAAGCTTTCTAAAGGGCTACTTGAAAGTTAAGCTCGGGGCACCGGTTCATGAGCGTTAGAGATGGTCTGTAGAATTATTTAAACAAATACTGTATAAGAAACTGAGCTATTACTATCAAAGTTTTGTAGTGAAATACTTAATTAGTTAGTTTTCTAACCACATCATTATTGGATCCTCAGTTTAACGGCAGCTTATGACAACATAGGCCGTTGCCGCCGACAAAGATTAGTTTTTGGCATATTACAGCTCTAACCACATCATTATAATTGTGTCAACCGACGTTTATTTCTAAGAGTTTCAATAAACAAAGGTGTTTAGTATAGTCATAAGCCTGGAAAGGTTGAGGGTAACGTCAACGACCTTGGCAGCGATAAGATGTTGTTAAGCACTGGAAACTAGGCTACTGGTTTTAGAGGCGTTCACTGTAATTCAGAAATCGATTTTTATAGCGCAATTTTCAAGTAGTCATAAAATAACTGACGCGTCCAGAAAGCTTGTTTCACGAAGTCATCAAAGAGAGCTGTGGATCAAGCAACAAAAGATGGACATATGGAAGAAAGAACTACTTCGATTGTCCTTCATAATATAGGTCAACGTGTGTGCTGTTGTCGAAGATCAACGTTCATAACAGTAGCCTACATGACTGTATCCTATACGAAGCATGACAAATGCAACTTACATACCAAGAAATCTGCACCAACAGTCAAAGATACTGAAATAATACACTACCTGCAACGTAGTAGGCCTATGTGTAATATTATCTCCTAAATGTTGAATTATTACCACTAAATGAGCTAAATCGAGGTAGCAACCAATGCTTTCTTCTTAAGCAATTGAACATCAAAATTCCGCTGGGGAATGCCACTATTTGATTTTTACTTTCTCTTTTCTTGACAAAACATAAAACCACAGAGACATCATCACAGATGCCTCGATGTTTCAGGATATATTTATATAATAATTAGAGGCGTAGATTGTGGACAGCTATATTTCCCGCATGGCAATTAAGATGGTTTTGCTCCAAGATCACGCGATGCTGTGTAGTTGGATATTCATATAGCGCCAGAAAATTTTTCCGATGTTCCTAATTGATTGACGTCTTACGCTTTGTTCACAGAAATAATTATAGTTAATAAAAATATAGGCCTACTAGGTTTACAAGCCATCTATCGACTATCGGTTGGACGGTGAAATGCCATCGGCTTAACACGTCAATTCGATATCATAATCGTAAGTTCCAAACTTCTATAGCTCCACTCGAAAGCTAAGCGCATGGCAGCAGCTTATTCACGAGCGCTGGCGTCGAATAAGATTGGCTGTCCAAAAGTGTAGTCCGAAGAGGGTCCGAGTCCGGTTTCCAGTGGGTCAGAGGGACAGAGTAGCCTAGCTGTTAAGGTGGATGTCGTTTAGGTCGAGAATTGGAAGGTGGAGGATCAGATGAGTATGAATTCTTGGAGGTGAGACTTCAGTTTTGAGTGAAAAGCCCGAAGGGTGGTAGATAGAGAAACCTGAGCTTGATGATATGGTGCTTCTTGGTTCTTATGCAATGTTATGTAAATCTTCTAAATTTCTCAGCGCCCACTTACCTGGCTGACCGTAATCAGCAGATGGGCATCGGTATCGCTCGGTGTGAGCCCACACTTTGCACTGCGCAGTAGTCGGGAGCGCCTCTGAATGGGCAATCTGGTAGGGGCGCTATAACAAGTGTTCAAATACAATACAATACAATACAAAGTACCACAGGGAACTTTCCTTGGCCCTGTATACAGTCTTTACTTCCCCAATCAGTCGTATAGCAAAGCACTTTGGATTCCAATTACAACAGTACGCAGATGATACTCATCTCCATGTTGTTCTGTCACACATTGATCAGTCTGGTAAACTAAAACTCGAGGAGTGCCTCTCATCTATGCATGCATGGTTCTGTGTCAATGGTTTGGCCATAAACTCAGACAAATTCTGGATCCGGAGCAATTTCGTTTGCTTCATGCCAACGTCTGCGTTCTTTCCCTATGCTTTCTAGCATCGACATCAGTGCCACTTTCAGATACTGTCCAGACACTTGGGGTAACCCCATACAGTACGCTCACATTTCGACCGCACGTAACAAACCTTTCTCAATCTTGTTTCTGTTATATCAGGACAACACGTCGCATCAGGTCGGCTCTAACTAAAACGATGTATCAAACTAAGGCCTGTTCACTTGTATCCTCTAGCCTTGATTATGCTAATTCGCTTTATGTATGTCAGACCTTGAACTTAACAGGCCTCGACGCATCCAAAACTCCTTAGCTCGTGTAGTTGTGCGTGTCCCACTACGAACATGCTCCTCTGTCCTACACCATCAGCTGCATTGGCTTCCTGTTGAATTAAGAATAGCATTTAAATTGGCCTGTTTGACCTACAAAGCCCTTAGCACCAGCACACCTACCTATTAGGGTGCTCCAAAATGTAATGCATTTCCCGAAAGTTCCAAAATGTATTGCTCCACGGCGATTTTCCCATTCCATTTATCACTTTGTTCAACTGTACCAATTTTCAGACCAATTGAAAAAGGTTAAGCCTTGCCCCCGGCACAAAAATGTTAGAATATGTGAAAATATGGGAATTTGCTTTTAAAATAGGCAATATCATGGAGGAAAAAAGTAAGAATTTTCATGATGATTAACTTTTTTGTGAACTATTGTGTGCAGAGGTGTAGTATTGGTACTTGTACTTGTACTCAAGTGCAACTTGAGTACAGTCAGTATACTTGAACTTGTACTGGAGACCAAAGTACTTATACTCGTACTTGAGACCTAAGTACTTAGACACAAAATTAATGACATTTCTACAGGCACTCGGGTACTTTACCAGTAGGCTAAGCTTTGTCTTTCCTTTAAGTCATTAATTCTTACGTTCTGGATATTGAATATTCTGGCAGTTATGTATGGACCGCATCTTGATCAGAATTTCTTCCGGTTGTCTTGCTAAAATAGCGGCCACGGACGGTGATAATGCTAACAATAAAAATACTAATATTCCAAGAGCTGTTACGTTTGGTTATGAATTATGATAATTTCACTCTCAAGGGAAATGCTACTTCTACTAAGTGCAAGTTTTGTAGTGAGAAGACTATCATTTTAGAAAACAACCGGCACAACATCAAACTTTGTTAAACACTTGCAAAGACTCCATACGGAGAGGTAAGCAGTGAGTAACAAATCATTTGAACTCTATCGAGTAATGTAAATGTAAGTCGTCGAACTTTCTCAGCACCATACGAAAGCCGCGATAAGGAAACCAGCTTATTCACTGAAATAATGCATTTTATGAATTGTAGGCCTATTATAGGACTTCTAATAATAAACCACTGAACCTGTGGCTTATACATGGAATTCATGTGTGAATTGGGCTACACTTGTGAAAATTGTGAGTTTTCTATGTTCCTCTGTGTTCTATGTTCCTCTCCAAAGAGTCTTCCGCTGCGTGTGCGAGATGTTAAGGAAACATTGTAATCGGTATCAAAACGCGATTAGTTAGACCACTTAGGTAGTCATTGCGAATCCTCCCTTTTCTGTTTTACGTAAAACGCTAATTAAGGCATTTTCTATGTGTTGCTCCAATTGTCAAAGACTGCCTACAACTAGTATGTTCTTATTTAATGTGTGCAGATATGATTATATCTTATGTGAATGAGACACGTGCTTTGTTGGGGTACTTGGGGACCACGTCAAGTTTCTTTGGTAGTGGTGGAGCAGGTGCTACACAAACGTCTCATTTTGGCACGATAATCACAGATACGGTTGCAGCAACCGAAACTGCAGACCTCATGTATCAAAAAGTCTAAGCTATTTGGTCACTACTGTACACGATCTTCTGTGAAACCGAGCACCTTATCATTACAAGTGACAACCTGGTTGAATATCAGAGGCCATGATGACTTTGATGAAATTGATTGTTTGGACGTTTGGAATGCAGCAAAACGGTTCTTGACAAACCAGCGTTTAGAGTTGTGAGTGTGCCTGCATCTAGCGCTCCGGTTGAAAGTGTGTTTAGTTTAATATTAAAACAGTTTCGATCGGATCTGAGTGACAAGATGCTCACATCCATTATATTTCTCAAAAAAGAAAAATTATAAACGAGTGCATGCAGCAATACACCATTGCTTTGTCGAGGAAGTAAATCCTTGTTCTTGCAGTAACCATGTGTACTCGTACTTGTACTTGATATTTAAGTATTTGTACAGGTACTTAAGACCTCAGTACTTGTATTTGTACTTGCCACCTTTCATGTTCTGGTCAATAAATATGAAACATATTAGTTTTTTTCATATATACTCAAATACCGGTAATTTGTGTTTTCAACCTAAAAATTTCGAATATTGTTAAAACTTCATCGTCCTGGGGGCAAGGCTTAGCCTTAATGTAGCAGCCTAAAATTTGGATTTTTAGACTCATCTGTATGAGACGCATGGGAAAATGTCCGTGGAGCAAAGATATTTCAACTTTTATTTTTCTGGAGCACCCTACTACCTATCTTCATGCACTACTAACTCCTTACTTCCCTCCAGCGATCATCAAGTAGGCCTACAGGTCTTATAGCTGAGCCAAAATGCAGAACAGTTATAGAATCTAGTGCATTCCTTGCCTCTGCTCCCAAGGAATGGAATCAACTGCCACTCTCTCTTCGTAGCTCAAATTCACTTCCTTTCTTCAAAAACCGGCTAAATACTCACTAGGCCTATATTTCTCCTTGGCTTTCAAAGATTTGGGAATCTAAGTGCATCTGCACTTGGCGCCTGACTATCAGCGCCTCAGATTCACATTTCGGCGTGACCGTGCGCGTTGGAAATTTATTTATTTAATTAATTAATTAATAATAATAATAATAATAATAATAATAATAATAATAATAATAATAATAATAATAATAATAATGGGCGCAATGGACAATAATATAAAATATAAAAATTAACATAAAATATGCCCCTATAGGCCTAATTGTTATGAATTATTTGTTCGGTTCCGGAACCTTTTTGCTAGAGAAAAGCACTGTAGATAAATAACCGTAAAACATTAATACGTCAATGTCTATTTCAACTGATGTTTCTCAGAGAAATCTTTGCTCTTTCAGTCTTATTTATGATTATCGCCGAAAGTCACAAGTTTTAAAAACGTACAAAAGTAAGGAACCATCCAAAGTTTTCTTTTCATCACTCAGTTTATTTTTTTCATTCCTAAATCACCTTAAGCATCAAATATATGCAGTTTTCCATCCTCCTGACCCACATATAGGCCTATCCATCAATTCCCCCACTCAGACATTCTAGTAGGTCCCCCAACTTCTGGACTGTGGTTGCGCCCCTGAATGACAGAGCGCATAGCCGATTGAGAAAAGAAACTGAGTAAGCCTGGCATGGTGCGTCACCATTTTACAGACGTTTCCGTTCCGGCGCTGGGATACCCAGGCCCAAATTGGCGGCAACCAGTGGAGTAACAACCGCATAACGAGGGCGGAAAAGTCCAGGGCCCCCGACTCGCCCGGAAGTCTCAAGGACCCCAAGCTTTATAAGTAAATCTGTCAGGTACTTTTTAAGTTTTTCCGTGACAATCATTAGGAAAAACGTCACATTATGTCAGCAATTCACAGCATGCTTTTCAGTACCATGAAACAAAGAAGCGACATGTAGCGAATTTCATAACTTAAATCAGACTAAGCAGCAGACGTGCATTTTGTGTTAATTTAATGGGTAAGGGCCCCAAGCTTAGAGTGTCCAATGGCCCCCAGCTAGGATGTTTAGCCACTGGCGGCAACTCGATCGGCCTCAGCAATCCATCCCAGGTTCCCGCGCAATTTAGTCGTGCAAATGACTCACCACTCTGAGCGGGTCGGTCGCTACCAATGTCAGTAAAATGGCAACAATAAAAAGGCAAGCCCTAAACAATATAATATTCTATTTTATTAATCACTAGTATTATTCCCCTTGTAGGGAATGACAATTCTCTAGGCTACACATTACTTTAACATTTAATCGTAATTAACGGAGTCCTAACATTTAGGCTGATTTAGCCTAACTAAGAGTAACTGAGTCTTATAATTTTGAATCATGAATGGAAACTGATACACCGACTGTAAATGTAAATGCAGCTCTTCGAAAGTTCTCAGTATTACACAGAAACAGCGTCAGAGACCAGCTTTACTACCGGCGCTATATCAAATCAAGTCCGTAAAAACCAGGTTGTTTTGTCCGTTCCAGGTCATAATCCGGGTTGGTGAAGTCAAAGAGACAGCATGGTGCTACGGTGGTAATCGGTGGTCATGTGGAGGCGCAGTGTTAGAATCAGGATAGGATAGATTGAGGAGTTCAGTTAGTAATTACTAGATGTTTGCCCGTCTTAAGACTGTTGAAAGTAATTATATATTAAACTGTGTTTATTCCAATGTGCGTGACATTACTAAAGACCTTGAGCGTTGATAAATTTGTGGCTAATAACATGTCATTTAACAAAGATAAGACGCCCTATAATATTATGTTTTTCGATTACAAAAGAAAAACATCCTCTGATAACATTGGTCATTCATTGGGCAATGCTAGGCTTTCATGTGAAAGTTCCTATAAGTAGGCCTACCTTTGGGGTAATCATTGATGAAAAACTAAATTGGGAAAAACATATTGATTACGTTATTAACTTATTACTAAAATAAAGAAATTTAGGGATTTTCTTCAGGTTAAGAAATAAGTTAAATGGTTGTATCTTAACAGATTTATTTTTTACATTAATTTACCCTCACCTGTTGTATGGGATGGAAATTTATTCCGCTGCAAACAAGTCTGCATAATAACGCTTAAACATTTATATTGATCGCATCCTACGTAAATTGCAATAACCCCTCTTAGTACACCTGTTGCTAATCTATACCGAAATTATAATCGTCTTCCGATATAAGATCTACGTAAATTTCAAGTATTATGTGTTGTCCATAAAAGTGTTCACAGATTGGATGTTCATGATTATTTCAAAATTAATGCTGGTGTTTATTCCCATTATACAAGGAACAAAATAATGCCTTTAGTTTATCTCTACAAAAGGACTGAAAACAACTCGCTACAGTGGTGCTAAATGGTGGCTTGAACTTCCAGGCCATTTTAGAAACATAACTTCAATTAGAAGTTTTAACCGTATGCTAAAGTTGTAGGCCTATTTGATAAACTCCTTGTGCTTGTAGATAATACTCTTCGTTTATAATTATTTATTAATCAGTAAAATCAATAACAATCTACATTTAGGTCTATTCAACACCGATAGAGAAACATCAGTTTCAGCACGTAAACTGAATAACGGGGTCTATTTGAACTGATGGTCGTTGAAGAAATCTGATCGTTTCAGTGAAATGCAGAACGGCGAAATTTAAAGCGTCCGAATAATGCACAATATTTACTAAACGGCTCATCACTCAGTTGAAATATTTCCTCATTCTTTAACGATCAGAGCATCGAATATATTCACTGTGCCATCCTCCTGACCCACATACATTCTTCCAGTCTTTGGATGTTGGCAGATCTGACGTGGATAGGAAATTCCACTGGTGATAAGATGACGCACCAGATGAAGGTCCTCTGTCAGCAGCTGAATCCGATGGTTTTGATAGTCGACCACGAGTATCAATCCATCTTCGTCCAGAATCATCGACAACGGTCTGTTCATCTCCTGCTCGCCACTACCACCACCCGCAACTTTTCCATAGAAGGATTTCTTTCTTGTTCGGCCTGTTTCATCGTCCAAGTAGGAAGTCACTCCATGGCTTGTTTTGTTCCATCCGTGGCAGACGATGATTTTTGACGATGATGTCAGAATGGAATGGCGAGGAATCTCCAAATCTGGCAGTTCAATCATCCGTATCTTCAGAAAGTCCGGTCCGCTGGGTTTGTAGATGTAGATCCATCCGATATGTGCAAAAATATTGGAAGGGGTGGAACAGGTGACCAATACCTGGTCAGTCTTCTGTGATACTGAAACTCCGAAAGGCTGCACGTCAAGGATGGCAACCGGGTCTTCCTGTTTAGTTTCTTGTCCTTTCTGGTACTTGTATCTCCACAGCCGTCCACCGAACATTGTGTGCCAGTCAGTGGTGTAGAGACAGCTGGAAGTCTCGCTAGCTGCTATTCCACGAGGCCATTTCATTTCGGCAATACACAGCTGAGTAGGTTTCAAAGTCTCCGTGTTCTTTGCACCAATATCGTATTTGAAGATGACATTCGGGGGCGACTTACAAACGATGAATAGTTCATCGCCTAGGACGGTCATTCCCATGATCTTTTCATTTTGCTTAATGACGCCTACATCCTGGGCTGCCTTGATTTCTTGTTTGTACTTCTCTCTGACATATTGGGGCTTATCCACGCTGTCTATTGGAACAACCGTTATTGAGAATAGACCACTGCAATTCGGACATGGCAAGTGGTAACTCCTTCCGGCCTTTTCTGTCATATTCTTGACACAGTCCACGCAGAGTATATGCTTACATGGAAGTTCTCGACGAGCAAGCGTTTCGTGGTTGCAGATATTGCAGTCCTCTGAGCATTCTGAAGTCATGTTCTCTGCAATTAAGTAAGCTTTTACTAAGCACATAAGTCCACATAACTTACAGTGAAATATGTAGGCCTATATATAACGCTAATCCAGAATAAAGAGATTGGTGTAGGCAAGTGGCAAAAATAATTGCCAAACGACATTTAAAAATCTCTGACGATCTGACTTCGCATTGTCGGTAGCGTAGCCCAACTCAAAATACGAAACATTCAGTCGACTGTTTGTTTTGATTATTAATTTTATAAGTTCAACCAACTGCACTAAAGGCGTTGCTTACCATTGCAATCGACAAAATACACACAGTTTCTTGTCACACAGACTCAAGTTATCGTTACCATCACTATTGCGAAAACGTGCACATCTCTCCAGTGTTATTTTCGTAACGAAAACGAAAACTAAAATAATTAGTTATTCGTTCACAACAACTAAAATGAGAACGAAAAAAGATTTTAGACTAAAATTAGGTAAACACCAAATCGAAACGAAAGGACAAAGGAAAATTGAACGAATCATAAGAACAGTAAACCTAATCAAAGACGATCGATATCTGTGGCCGGCTCGCATATTACGAAAGTAGACCTACACATGATCGCACATCATCTGCACAAAACCAGTTTAAGTCAGATTTTTTACTTTCGGAGCATAATATGTCGTCGGCCATTATCTTAATTTTTATTTAAATTAATTACTATTCATTTTGAGCAAGAAACGCGATCCTGATTCTACCGAAACAATGTCAAAAAGAACGCATAGCCTAGCCTATAACTTGAATGAAATCATTCAAATAATACCCATCAATATTACTTTTTCAAACGTTTTTTAAAATACCCGGTATATTATTTAAATTATAATCTGTAATGGTCTAACTACTCTAACATTTTGACAAAATTGAGTTTGATCGAGTTTTTGCTTATTTTCTTGAAACTGAATATTCCGACTTACGACTGGTTTTGTGCAAAAGCCAATATCGTGATATCAAAAGCCAAATCCTCAGCTCTGTCAGCCATGCAGCAGGGAGAGACCTTATACTGACTTAGTAGAGCAGACTTTTTGTGCAGATAATTAATTAGTAGTGCAGCAAAGAAGACGTCGTCACGATAATAGTAATGGTAATCCAAAGGCTACCAGACCCACATAACCTGTTTTCCGCCATAATAATATTATTATATTAATAGGCCCTATAGAACCATATCGTCCATATGTGCCAACTGTGTGTGCTTTTATCAATGATCAACGGTCAGAATGTCAAATTCGACTATGTAGCACGAAATATGTAGGCTATCAGCAGTTAAGTATCCTGAAATAATATGTTACCTGCAATGTAGTAGGCGTAATATGTTAAATTATTATAATTAAATGAGTTAAATCGAGGTAACAGCCTAATGTTTTCTTTCGGCTAAGGCATATAAACAGCAAAATTCCGCTGGGGAATACCACTGTTTGATTTTTCCTTTCTCTTTTCTTGCCGAAGCATAAAACCGCAGAGACACTATCATGGATGGCTTGGATGCCTCGTTGTTTCAAGCCAGGCGCAGTTATAAGAAGGTTTTCTCTCATGCGATGCTGTGTATTCCCAGTGTGATTCTCCTTACAGGTTTTATTTTAGTTATAGTTACAGTTATAGTTAATGACTTTTTATTTTAGTTATAGTTATAGTTATAGTTAGTATTATTTTTAGTTATAGTTATAGTTATAGTTAATGGATTTTTATTTTAGTTAATTTTAGTTACTGCTTAGTTACAATAATTAAGGTTATAAGCAAAATTGTGCGTATTAACACGCTGTTTCACAATTTCCTTAGAGCTTTGAAAGCCTTTGAAGCATAGGTGCATTCAGCTTCATGAATACACGAGTTTCCAAAGTAACTGACAAATTGCATAATAAAAATATCGAATTTTTTCGTTCTCATTTATGTCGAATCGTTCATACTGCACTTCCTATTTTCATTTTTTGCATTAACGAAAATAAAGATGAATTTTCGTTAGTGTTATTTTCGTTATAGTTATAGTTATAGTTAATGATATTTTTTAGTTATAGTTATAGTTATCGTTAACGAAATCATTTTATTTTCGTTAACGAACATTTTCGTTATCGTTATCGTTAACGAGAATCACACTGTGTATTCCGATATTCGTTTCGTATAGCGCCAGAATATTTATCTGGTACCCATGAAATTATTGTCTTAGGCTCGTACACGGAAGTAATAATCTTCATAATTATGCAAAGCATAGGGCATGGCTACGTACCGGTATATCAGAAGCCATCTATCGGTTGGACAGTGAAATGTCATCGGATGAACAGTTGAACACGTCAATTCACTGTGCTGCTATAGATAAGTAAGCAAGTAGGTAAGTGTGTTCTTTATTAAACGCAAACAAACGCTCGGCGCTTTACATGCAAAGTTTTAAAAGTAAATAAGTATCCTTTATTATCCCAATTACTAATCGCATTTTGGTTTACAAAGATGTCACTTTTGTGACATTAGGATTCGAAGGCCTAACCTACCATAAAAGTCAAAATATGCCAACTATCTCTGGTTTTAAACCCCATCATATCATCCGCATTATAATATTATGTGTTTTCCGTGCGAACTGTCAGCTTTCAGTAGGCCTATTACTCAATTGTGAGCTTTTGGACGAAGTGAGTAAGGGGTCTGTTTAATCGGGGGTAATAGCCCATAAAGCACGTAGGGCCTACGCTGGGCTGTTGGTAACAACTATGAAGACGGCGCCTTCGACAACAGTATGCAAATGCTCTATATTTTGGACTGAGTCGGCCAGTACCGTGCTCGAACTAATCGCCGGTTATGGGTTTGGAGTCGAGTTCGTTTCCCCCTATCCGACAAATCTCCACAAAGCTATGGCCGCATATTTAAAATGATCATATCAATAGAACGATTATTGAGAGAGCAAAATAAAGTCAACTAGAAAACAGAAGTCAACTGTAGGCTACAGTATCCTGGCCAAGGAACCACGCCTGGTGAGGGAACCAAACCTAGGGAGAACTCGGTAATGTGAGCGTGGGAGCAGAAATGACCAGTACAACGGACAGGGAAGAAGGTCGTGAAGGATGATTTAAGATGCTTCTATAGAGGTCTTGGTTTTTCATAGATTTCGTCAAAAGTGGGGAACGATTTTGTACTTACCAACTTGCGGATAAGAGCACTTACAGAGTCAAGTTCCTGCTTGCCCCTCCACCAATCTTGGGAACAGTATGTCATGCTGTCGACAGTGGTGGCCCGATTCACTTCATGAAGCCTGACCCCCGAAAGCCCATGCCAGATTAAAATACGATGGTCGTGGAGAGATTGCTTGACCCGTATACAAAGTTTTTGAACATAAGGCGAAAAACCAAAATTTTCAGTAATCTGGACGCCTAGGATATTCAGGAACATAACCTTTTTGATGCCGCGCAGGACTTCAGATTCACCTTTGGTCTGGTCAGTGGCGGCGCCAGCTATACAATTTCAGCAGGTCGCGTCAGGGTCATAGTAGGGTCAAAGTACGAAGTATATGAGGAGTACCCCAAAAAAATTGCAAGAAAACGTTTTATGTCGATTTTCTGGTGTATTAGGTCTGGAGAATAACATACTAAAAGTTTCTCGAAATCGGACCACGGGATCACCCCCAAAAATGCATTTTAAACAAAGATGGCGGCCAATATGGCGCCAATACAGAAAACAGTATATATCAGGTCATAGGTAAGCTAAATAACAAAATGAAGTGTCAAATATAATATTTTCAAGGTCGAGGAATCGATTTATCATAGTGGCAATAGTGTCGGAATCTTACTATCCAAGATGGCGGCCAATATGGCGCCAAAACACAAATAATATATATATATCAGGTCATAGGTAAGCTACGATAACAAATGAAGTGTCAAATATAATATTTTCAAGGTCGAGGAATCGATTTATCATAGTGGCAATAGTGTCGGAATCTTACTATCCAAGATGGCGGCCAATATGGCCGCCAAAACACACAAATATGTATATATCAGGTCATAGGTAAGCTACAATAACAAATGAAGTGTCAAATATAATATTTTCAAGGTCAAGGAATCGATTTATCATAGTGGCAATAGTGTCGGAATCTTACTATCCAAGATGGCGGCCAATATGGCGCCAAAACACACAAATATGTATATATCAGGTCATAGGTAAGCTACAATAACAAATGAAGTGTCAAATATAATATTTTCAAGGTCGAGGAATCGAATTATCATAGTGGCAATAGTGTCGGAATCTTACTATCCAAGATGGCGGCCAATATGGCGCCAAAACACACAAATATGTATATATCAGGTCATAGGTAAGCTACAATAACAAATGAAGTGTCAAATATAATATTTTCAAGGTCGAGGAATCGATTTATCATAGTGGCAATAGTGTAGGAATCTTACTATCCAAGATGGCGGCCAATATGGCCGCCAAAACACACAATTATGTATATATCAGGTCATAGGTAAGCTACAATAACAAATGAAGTGTCGAAAATAATATTTTCAAGGTAAAGAAATCGATTTATCGTAGTTGCAGCCACTCTTCTGGAAAGCCTCGGAGATTGTAAACGAGGCTCCTGACGATAGTCCCATACGAGATGTTGTGTTATTGCTTGGGAGTTTCCACACATTGATGAACTTGTTGGGTGCTATTGGTACATTAATGGACGGAAGTGGCCTCACAGACATATTGCAGACGATTTATAGTGAAAACGCAGTGGTGCACATGATGAGCGGAAAGGCTGTCCAACAATCAATTCGCGGACATCTGCTTGTAAGTCAGTGCCTTACGCAGCAGATTGCAGGCAAAGTCATTCAAAGCGAGCCAGGCTTTGACAATCTTT
Source organism: Aporrectodea caliginosa (assembly GCA_020284085.1). NCBI lineage: Eukaryota > Metazoa > Annelida > Clitellata > Crassiclitellata > Lumbricidae > Aporrectodea > Aporrectodea caliginosa. The sequence continues at coordinate 1,752,065 of JACEVL010000388.1, read as the reverse complement.
GCCAAAAGCTCGAGAGACTTTACAATTGTCTGGAGGTTGGTGAAATTGATTTGGAAACATTACTGAAATCAGACTGCATTGAGGGGATTAAGAAAGGACTGATTTCCAAAAAGAACGAATTATCCAATGTCTCAGAAACGAGCAAACTGTGGATTAACTACCTCAAAATTCAAGAAAGGATTCCATGTCATAAGACGCACCAATCAGTACTGGGCTGGCCTTGGATCAGACTTGTGATTGAACAGACTCTTATGCGATCCCTTAAAACTGCAGGTGGATTAACCAGAGGAAGTGGCATGACTGAACATAAAAGAGCCGTTTGGACGATGTCTGCTCCCATTTGTTCATCATACAACTACGCCATGCAAGACTTCAACAATACAGTGTACACAACAAGTGAACAACACAAGGAAGCGACTGCCTCAAGAATGGAGAGGGACAGGGAGGACTTGGCAAAACTTGCCTCGAACCTTGAACAATATTCTCCATTCTCGGAGGAGACGACCTTGCGAAACATTATCACAGGGATCAATGCTGATAAGAATGTAAATGTCCATGATCTTTTCACTGTAGGCAATAGCATAGTTACAGAAATGAAAGGACAATCTGTTTTTGAATATTCATATAGCCTAAGCGTAAGAATAAAGTCAAGACATTAGCATCTGCTCGAAGCATCAAGGTTAGTGAGGACCGGACCATTGATCCAGCTCTGTTGTTTCAGAGATTCCTGGTTGTATCGCAGTCCGGAGATTTGTGCCTAGATGATGTGATGAAGTATGAGCTCTCACCGTTGTGAAGTATGAGCTCTCACCCTGGTTGTATCGCAGTCCGGAGATTTGTGCCTAGATGATGTGATGAAGTATGAGCTCTCACCGTATCCGCCGTCGTTGTTTGAAGCAAAGTATCTTTTACGAAAGCCAGAAAAAGCGCAACTTCAGGAGGCCATACGAAACCATGTGAAGTCATCTGATGCTGCTGTACTTCAGTCCGTTCCAAAGACTGAACACTACGTCCTTGATGGAGGTTCACTTCTACATCGATTAAAATGGAAGGAAGGAAGTGCCTACAATTCAATTGCTGATAACTACGCATCTTTCACATTAAATCTCTATGGCAAGGCCACTGTCGTTTTTGATGGATACAATGGACGACCAAGTACGAAGGACAATACACATCTACGTCGAAGAAGTAATGTTGCAAACAATGTCAATATAAGAGAAGCAACACAGTTTGTTGGGAAAATGCAAGATTTTCTTGCAAATGAGACGAATAAACAGGCCATCATCAACTTCATCGCTGACCGTTTGCGACAGATAGGCTGTCATGTCATACACGCCGAAGGAGACGCAGACGTACATATAGTCAAAGCAGCCGTTGAAATGTCATCTTACAAGTCAACAACCCTCATAGGAGAAGACACAGACCTATTGGTTTTGTTGCTGTATCACTCTGCATATGACAGCAAGGACCTTTACTTTCGGTCCAACAAAGACAAAGTAAGATATGTATATAACATCAAGGTCCTTAAACAGTTACTTGGTGATGATGTATGCTCTGCGGGTTCAAATCCACCTCAAAGCCGCCGCGTAGGGACCCTGCATGGGCAAGTCCTTCACTCGCAATTGCTCATGCGCTTCGGCGTCAAACTCCGATTCAGCGTCAAGAGCCCGTTTCAGATGAAGAGAACATTGAGGACTACCTGTGAAATGTTAACTTAGACCAAACTATGTCCTATTCTTAACCCTTAATAGATGTTAAATATAATTAATGTTTTGAGTTACTTTCAAAGATAAGCTAAAGAAAATTGCTGAATTTTAACATATGCAAGTAAAATTTTGTTATACATATTTGTGGGTTTTGGCGGCCATATTGGCCGCCATCTTGGATAGTAAGATTCCGACACTATTGCCACTATGATAAATCGATTCCTCGACCTTGAAAATATTATATTTGACACTTCATTTGTTATCGTAGCTTACCTAGGACCTGATATATACATATTTGTGTGTTTTGGCGGCCATATTGGCCGCCATCTTGGATAGTAAGATTCTGACACTATTGCCACTATGATAAATCGATTCCTCGACCTTGATAATGTTAAATTTGACACTTCATTTTGTTATTTAGCTTACCTATGACCTGATATATACTGTTTTCTGTATTGGCTCCATATTGGCCGCCATCTTTGTTTAAAATGCATTTTTGGGGGTGATCCCGTGGTCCGATTTCGAGAAACTTTGAGTATGTTATTCTCCAGACCTAATACACCATAAAATCGACATAAAACGTTTTCTTGCAATTTTTTTGGGGTCATGTGTCATATCTATCCGACTATCATGGGAGTTATTCAGTAGGTCGAAGAAATTAATGTTTGAGTTTGACGCATCAAGCAGCATAACGTTTTATATATATATATATATATATAACGAAAAAATTATTATTGAACGCTTATAGCCAAATTGTTGTAGTATTTTCAAATAAATTTGAAAGAATTCTGCATTAAGATGTTAAACTTTAGTTAGGCTACTTTACTAGATTTGGAAGTACTGATGAGCTACTCAGAACATAATGAACATGTATGCTAATAAGACGCACTAGTCGCATGACCTACGTTTTCAGCATTTACAGAAACATCGTTTAACTCCTGCAATTCGCTAGCATTATTATCGTTCAGAACTAGGCCTACACCAACGTCGACATTAGGCTAACAGTCATATTCTGCTTAACGCGTTTTCCGCCAGATTTATTTCTGAAGAAATCTTCAATGTTGCAGCGCCTCATTTTTATTTATTCATTTCTTTGCTAATGTATAATTATAACGTTCATGCAATTCGTATAAACAACTGAAAAGGTATTGCGCGCGAAAAGGTTAGTTTCGCGAAGTAATCGACGACACCCTATTGTATTTATTTCCACTAATTTTTGACGTAACGGCGGCAAAGACTACAATAGCAATTCAACTTTAGAGTTTACAACATGGACTTCTGTTGACATAAACGTAAATATGTCGTTTAGCTCTAGTAACTGCAATAGTGATCCTATGGGACAGATGTTGATGTTTGAAATGAAAAGAAGATATTAAAAATTCCAAAGAATTTTAGGCAGGTCATTAGGCAGGTCGGGAGCAAAATAGGCAGGTCAAATGACCTGCTGTGACCTGCTGTAGCGCCGCCACTGGGTCTGGTAACAATAATTTCGCTGGATTTGAATGTTTCAGATGGAGATTACATTTGAGAGCAGCTGCAGGTACTAATATGACCTAATTCTGCGTCTGTGGTGGAGATATTTGAAGTCAAAAGCACAAGATTGCTGTCATCCGCATATTTGAAGATAGGCCTAGAGTTGAAGCTGTGGAGAGGGTTTAGACCATAGATGGCTACCACGAAGTTTACTGGACCCATGCCAGAACCCTGTATTATGCTGCACTTGATGTTTGCCAGGGAAGGGAACACGCCGAGAAACTTGGCGCTGTGACTACGATTGCCAATGAGGGAGAGGATCCAGTTAAAAATATTAACAGGGAAGGTAGAGAGGCCAACTGATCGGCCAAGTAAGAATGCCTGACCGTATCAAAGGCCTTCGAGAAACATAGACAAGCCAGACGGACACAGAATTCGGAATTAAGTAAGTTGAGAATGAAGTCGTCAGTAATGGCTATAAATGCAGCAGAGGTATACATCCAGATGACTGGAAGGCGAATTGGTCAACAAATGGACGCTTCTGGACGCGATTGGTAATGATGGGAAAGATATAATTATAGGCGCTCCACAAGTTTTTCTAACAATCTACATAACACCGGCGTGATAAAAAAAATGGGCCGGTAATATAATCAGCCTCTGTGACTGGGCTTCGAATGTTGGGGATAGGAGTGATGAAGCTCGACCTCTGTTGATCAGGGACTGAGGAGTTTTGAATCGAGAGATTGAATATATATATATACATACTCGGTTCAGCCAAGAGGTACGCCATGTTAGAAAGGAGCCAGAGTGGCATCAGGTCAGGATCAGTAGAGCATTCACGGGCGAAGCTTTCTCTGCTTCTATCAGAGGCGTCAGATAATATATATATATATATATATATATATATATATATGATTCAATGTTGATATCCCATGACACAAATCGAAGAAAAAGTTGGCCTTATGTTCGCCAAAATGTCGATTACCGCATGTGTGGGTTATGCAAGTGAATCTTCTTCTTCAGGTTCTTTGCCAGAGACAGGTCCAAATGTCCGATAACGCCACTCCTCTCAGTCCTTCTTGTTTAAGCTTGCTGTATCCATCCGTCATCATCCAAACCAGCACCATCTCTATGAATTTTCCTCCTGTCGTCACCCCTCCACTCTAACCTTTATGACTGTTCTCAAGAGCTAGTCTCCTCTCATGACAATTATGACCTATCCGTTTTCTCTCTGTAGCTCCCTTGTTACAGCTATAACAGCCCCAGCCCTTTTCAGCACCTCATCGTTTGTTATGTCTTCCATGTAATTTATTGTATTTGTTTCCATAGGCCTACTCCGTCATATTCACACTTCGAAGGCCTCCATTGTCTTGTTGTCTTATTTTCTCGTTGTCTACATTTCATATTCATATGACAGCATGCTCTATATAGGAGTTTTAATAATTCGTTTCCTAAAGGTCTTGTTCACTTTTCCTCTCAGTAACTCTTTTCGTTTTGAGAATGTGTCTTATTATTCTTTTGATTTCTTTGTTTGCATTTGCATCTTGCGTGAAAACGTTCAACATAATCTTTTTTACCTTTTCTATTTCATCTCAAATGGTGTTTATTAATACTACTGTTTCTTCTTTTTCTCTTGTCCTCGTGATCACTTTCCTGTTGATGTTTATTTTCATACCATATACCGTTGAAATGATGAACCATCTGCTGGTCAATGTGCGACGTAAATTCAACGTAGACTTTCTCTTATGTTTATTAGTTTCATTTCGTTTTCATTTGTATACAAACGTATCGAAGGGCATGGTATACTGAACATAAAATGCTGGTATTTATTCAATTTTCGGTATGTGGTCTGCTATTCAGCCTCGTTATGAATTTTGTGAGACTTTGGTTTTAGTCCTGTAAGTGGCAACACTGAGATATCATCGCACATTTGGCTATAATAAAGGAACGATCAACAAAGTGAACAAACCAGGAACCAGATTTCTTAATGTTATAAATATATGTAAATTTGCACAGCGTCAGCATAAATATAAACTTGCATTATTATACTGTAACATTAATTGATGAATAGCCAAGTGTTATAATTATGCGTCATTATAGAACGATCATAGACTAAATTAGCATAATGTACTACTCACAAGAACAAACCATAATAAACAATCAAAAACAAACGACAACAGCAAATAACACTGATGCAGGACCGTAAAACTTAAATGCGCCAATTAAATACCGATGTCTAGTTTAGTTTTCCTAACAAGTACAATAAAAAAAAATTATACAGAGAAACAAGAAAAAGAACAGATCGCTATCCCATTTCCTAGAAACAAACTTGCAATGTACTTTTAAGTCTCTAGTATAGATCTGAAACGGAAACATCAAACGAAAACACGAGTAGAAGAAGCTGAATCAACTTAGTTGAATTATGCTGGTTACATAAATCCTCTCTTCAGTCAAATTTTGAGGGTCGAAATTTCGTGAGTTTTAAAAAGGTATAAATTTAAGAAGCCATCCAAGGTTGTCATTTCAACACTCGGTTAAGATTATTTCCTTCGTTCTTCAACATTTCGAGCATCGAATATCTGCACATTTCCATCCTCCTGACCCACATATATCCTTCCAGAACCGGCATGCAGGCAGATGTGACGTGGATAGGTAATTCCACTGGTGATGAGATGGCGCACCAACTGAAGGTCCTCTGTCAGCAGCTGAATCCGATGGTTTTGATAGTCGACCACGAGTATCAGTCCATCTTCGTCTTGAATCATCGATAGGGGTTTATTCATCTCATGCTCGCCACTTCCACCTCCCGAAACTTTTCCATAGAAGGATTTCTTTATGATATGCTCTATTCCATCATACAAGTACGAAGTCACTCCGTGGCTTGTGATGTTCCATCCGTGGCAGACAATGAATTTTGACGATGATGTCAGAATGGAATGACGCGGAATCTCCAAATCTGGAAGTTCAATCGTCCGTATCTTCAGAAAGTCCGATCCGCTAGGTTCATAGATGTAGACCCATCCTTTTTTAGCAAAAATATTGACGGGAGTGGCACAGGTGATCAATACCCTGTCAGTCTTCTTTGATACTGAAACTCCGAAAGGCTGTACGTCAAGAATGGCAACCGGGTCTTCCGGTCTAGTTGTTTGTCCTTTCTGGTACTTGTATCTCCACAGTCGTCCACCGAAGATCTTGTTCCAGTCAGTGATGTATAGACAGCTAGAAGTCTCGCTAGCTGCTATTCCACGAGGCCATTTCATGTCGGAAATACTCAGTTGTACAGGTATCCAAGGCCCTTTGTTCCCTGCACCAATGTCGTATTTGAAGATGACATTCGGGGGCGATTTACAAACGATAAATAGTTCATCACCTAGGATGGCCATTCCCATGATCTTTTCATTATGCTTAATGACGCCTACATCCTTGGCTGGCTTGATTTCTTGTGTGTACCTCTCTCTTACATATTGGGGCTGATCTAAGCTGTCTTTCGGAAGAACCGCTATGGTGAATAGACCCCTGCAATTCGGACATGACAAGTGGTCACTCCTTCCAGCCTTGTTTATCGTGTGGTTGACGCAGTCGATGCAGAGTGCATGTTCACATGGAAGTTCTCGACGAACAGCCGTTTCGTGGTTGCAGCCCTCGGAACGTTTTGAAGCCATGTTCTCTGCAATCAAGTAAGCTTTTATTAAGCTCGTAACTTACGATGAAAAATGTATACAACGGTAATGCAGAATAGACAGATTGGGGCACCCCGTCATTAGCGCGCAAAACACGGCACGCATTCAAAATCGCGCAGTAAAAATAGCGCACCGTCTTTTGCGCGCAAGACATATGCGCGCCTACAACAGCGCGCATACATCGAGACGTAGAGACATACAAAACTATACTAACTTTGTTTAATTAATAAGACAGCTGCGCGGAAAAAGGAAAAGTTGGTAATTTATCGTTTTACTATTCTAAATTATTCCTCCATTGTCGGGAGTATTCAATCTCTCTCTAATCATCTCCACTCCTGGATGTCATCTAACCTCTTCTTCCGTAATGCTTCTAAGACTCAATTCATTTGGTTTCGTACCCCTCAGCAGCTCCATAAACTTGATTTTGTTCTCCTCTCTGAAAAGTTCCCACTCTTCTCCTTCTTGTCAATTGTGCGGGATCTGAGTGTTACCCTTAATAGCTCACTTACCTTTACTGAGCACATCTATAATCTCACACGCTCCTCCTATTTTCACTTAAGGTGTCTTAGGGTCATTCGTCGTTCTGTCTTCTCCTCCATCTTCACTACTCTAGTTCATGCTTTTGTATTTTCTAGGATCGACTACTGCAATTCCCTTCTTGTTGGTCTTCCTAAGGTTCGTCTCTCTCCTCTTCAGTCGGTCCTCAGCACAGCTGCTAGACTGATAGCGCATTTGGCGGGCATATTTATCAGCGCGCAATTGACGACGCGCTTTTGACGGCACGCTTTCGTCCTGCGCGCTAACGACGAGACACCACAGATTGGTGTAAGCATAGTAAAATATAATAATTGTCAAACTACGTTTCAAAGATCTCGAACTATCGAACTTTGCATTGTTGTTAGCGTAGCACGACTAAAAAAACTCAATCCCTTCGTTTTGATTTCTTATATATAAAGCGAAAAGTTAAAAAAACTGCACAAAAGTCGTTGTTTAGGCCTACTATTGCAATCGACAAAATTCACACAGGTCCTTTTCACTCAGACTCAAGTCATTGCGACCACCATTATTGTGAAAGCGTGGTGTTATTTTCCTAACGAAAACTAAAAGTAAAATAATTGGCTATTCGTTCACAAGAACTACAGGAGAACGAAAATTAAGTTTTAAGCTAAAACTAGATTAATAAAAACGATAATAAGATGGTATTGATAGAAATAGAAGCGAGAACGATAAATCTTAACCCTAGAATTATTAGGTTCTATGTCCGCTTTTTTGAAAAATCAACCTAACGCTAATATCCGTTATCAGCATGACTTGGGCTATGTCCTGAAATGAATCAGAGGCGGATTAAGGCATGTTCAACATGTTCGGCCGAACAGGGGCCCCCACACTTAAGGGGCCCCACACATTGAAACGAATTTTTTCCCCAATATTTTATAATTATTGTTATTTGTTAAATCTAATAAACTTAGTAAAAATTAGCAAAAACGCAGAATAAATTATTCGAAACTGCTCTTTTTAATATAGACAAAAACACAACTTTTGCACTTGTGACGGCCTCTATTAAAACATTCATTAGGCCCTATCAGGCAGATTCATCTCAAAATCAGCCGAAAACAAAATGATTCAGTTTGATGACCTAACAAAGTCATTTGCTCATGAACAGACAAATGAAACATCACCAGAAGTGTTCCTCTACTGGTTAATCACAAAAAAGAGACTCAAGGACACGTACTTTCGAAATGTTGAGATAGCACTGCGAATTTACCTTGGTCTGATGGTGACAAACTGCAGCACTGCAGCAGTGAACGTTCGTTTTCAAAACCCACATTGATTAAACACAGACTGAGAACGTCAATGTCGGAAGACACACTCGTGAGTTTGACATTGTTGAGCATTGAAAGTGACATACAATACAGTACCATACTTAAAAAATTCAAAAGTGCACATTGAAGCCGGGCAACCATTAAGAACCATAGGCAGACTGGAAGAGGCAAGTTTTCAGTTTAGAGCGAATATGAGGAGGTAGAGAGTTTCAGATGGAGGGACCGGCAACTCTGACAAGACAAGACCTGTACTAGGAACAACATAATAGGCCTACTTTCCAGCAGATGCTGATCGAGGCGAGGAGCGGTCGTTAACAAAGTTTCAGGGTGTGACCATGGAAGATAAGTAGGAAGGCAGATGTTCTGCACGTGCTTTCTACATGAGTAGTGCCAGCTTGAAGCGGACACGCTCACAGATAGGAAGCCAGTGTATATAGAACGAAGAGCAGGTGTGATATGGTCTCGGTAAGAGAGTCCAAGACACAGTCTTGCAGCCTGATGCAGTATTCTAGTTAGAGGAAGCAGTGTGCATTCAGGGAGACCATGGAGTACCGAGTTGCAGACTTGCAGTAGTCAAGTCACGTCAGAATAAGGGAGCGTATCAGTGTTTTCAGTTATGCTGAGTCAAGAGTATTCTGAACGTGAGCTACATTTTGACGACATAGCCTAATTGATGAATTTGCAAGCCAAAAGGCTCGAAAAAAGTATGTGTGTAAATTCCATGACAATTTGAGCGATATTGATTTGTCCTTGTCAGTTCATAATTTGTTGTTGCTCTTAACTCTCTAACTGTTAGTTTTGCTACAAAATGTAAACTGCAAACACTGTGACCAATCAGTTAAGACTAGGCCTACTGTTGGCCTAAGCCTATTAGGCCTATTTTTATTTTCTGTATTGTGGTAAGCCTGCAACCGTAATATTGTTATACCATGAGACATTAGTCACTCCAATATTGTTAAACCGTAAAAGATCAATCAATCAATATTCGTTTAATTCAACAAATCCAGTTGTCACGAACGCAACTGGTTACAAGCAACACCAATTAGCTGTAGAGCCGAGCTTGAGTTAGTTATTCAAGACAATTAAAGTGATTATGAGACAATTAATATATATCTTTGAACAATTAAGACTCGTGGAATGTAGTTAGGCTTATTCTTGGTGGGAGGGTGAAATTGTGCATTCTAGGACGTAGGCCTAAACATGTATGCTTTACGTTAAAGTCTTTAGCACTAGACTGGATAATTATAAACCCTACTGATATTGTACAAAAAGAAAGACGGCATGAATTAATAATAGAAAAATATAACATGTTTTATGTGTATTTTTGTTGTGATTCTGTGGGCTGGGCCCCCACAGTTTTACTGAACAGGGCCCCCACATTTGTTAATCCGGCCCTGTCCTGAATAGTCCAGCTTAGACTGGAGACGCTTTCTTCAGCTCTATTGTGAATGCTATATAATTCTATAATCTATGTCCATAAATTTGGACAGTGTCTCAATGCTATAGAGGTACAAATGCAGTCATCCAATAGAATCATTAATTTTGTATCACGTGAATGTGAGATATATAACCATGATCGAGTGAGGTTTGAAAATAATTATACGGCTTTATGTCCATAGCCAATACTAGCGAGAGATCTGAACACGTGACTTGGACTTGTGACCTACAGCACTCACTTTGTCTGCAATCAATAATGTTATACAGCTCTATGTCCAAAAAATAGTCACCCCGCCATAATTATAGCCAAATTACTCATATAATCGGTTTACATTATGATCGAAATACACATAATCATGCTAAGGAAAAACCTTGTTTTCCAAAAAGTTTAATTTAATTGCCATCAATGAAACAGAGCAAAACATTTTCATCAGCAAATCTTAGAAATCTTTTTTTTCCGGTTTCGCAAAGACTAGTGTGGACATAGAACCTTATAGTTCTAGGTGTACGAAATGCAATTTAACGAAATCATAGGCTAATGAACAGCTAAGACCCATTTCAAAGACGATCGATAGGCCTAGCCTAAGCCTATCTGATGCTGTACAAAAGTGTATATGATATGAAAAGCCACAGCCATAGCTCTGTCAGCCATGCAAGGCAGATACCTAAGGCCTAATAGCTTAATAGGCGTGGATAAGGAGCTAAAGACAGCTGCAGCGAGTAATTAGAGCAGCAAGAAGACGATGATGTAGTACAATGATAACCAGACCTACACCAACCTGATTTCGCCATAATATATTAATATAGGACCATGTGGGTCAACTTCGTGTGCCTTTATAAAAGATCATCGGTCAGACCTCACAACTATAGCCTATACGAACTATAGCCTACGAAGCATGACAAATGCGATGAAATCTGCATCAACAGTTAAATATTATCCTGAAATAATTAATACGTTACCTGCAACGTAATGGTCAAAATATTATCTCCTAAACGTTAAATATTATCACTAAACGAGTTAAATCGAGTTAAAAGTCTAGCGCCTTGTTTCCGGTTTAAGCACAACAGCCGAAAATTCCGCTGGGGAATACCACTGGTTGATTTTTACTTTCTCTTTTCGAATAATCATAGATGCCTCGTTGTTTCAGGCTAGGCGTAGGTTACGGACAGCGATATTTCTCGCATTGCAATTAAACTGGTTTTCGCTTCAACATCATGTGATGCTGTTAATTACGATATTCAAATGGCGCCCAGAATATTTATCCGGTGTTTCTGAAATGATTGGCATTCGTACATAGAAATAATATGTTTTCATATTTAGGCCTCAATCCTATACCTACCTCCTTATCTGAAAGACTGCGCCTATATCCTTGTTCCCATCATTACAAAAATAGTCTACCATCATCTTATTTAGTGGCCACTTCCTTCTTCTCTTCAAACATTCTTTAGTCTCTCGATCCACTCCTCAAAACACCATCACTCAATTAAGAAATCTTTTCTGAATACCGACCTGTCTCCAACCTGTCATTCATCTCTAAACTAACTAACGCATTGTCCTGTCTCCGATCAATGACTAGCTGACTTCCAACCAGTTAATAAATGCAATCGCATTTTTAAATATGCAGATGATTGCTATCTCGCTGTCCCCGCATCAAGTATCACTACAACTGAGATTGAGCTTGAGCATATTAGTGTATGGGCACAGAGTTGCAACCTCAAGCTTAACTCAAGCATATCCTGTGAGATAATTGTTACGCGTCCCCGGGGTACCGTCGGTATGTTCCCCCCTCCTCTAAAAGGTATCGCAAGAGTGCAAACCCTAAGTATTCTGGGTGTTGAGCTTACAGCGAAATTTGGGTTCTCCAATCACATTAAACGTTTGACCATAAAAGCAAGGCAGTCCTTTTATGCACTTCGGATCCTGAGGTCGCATGGGCTCTCGGGGGACAGTTTATTTGATGTTGTTCGTGCCACTACAGTTGGTATGATGCTGTATTGCTCGCCTGTTTGGTGGGGCTTTGCGAGAATGCAGTAACGGGAGGCCCTTGAGGGAATTATCCGAAGGTTGGTACGCCAGGGGTACTTACCTCCATCTTCTCCCTCTTTTGAGACTCTCTGCAGCAATGCGGATACTAGACTCTTTGCCTGTATTCTGCACAATCCTTGTCATGTATTTCATAAATTGTTACCGCCGATCAAGCAATCGCGCTATTCCCTGCGGCCACGGTCCCATAACCGTGAGCTTCCCATGTTTGACAACCTGTCTCAGAAATGCTTCCTTGCCCGGATGCTATACAAATAAACTGTTTTCCCTAGATCTGGCTATTTAAACCCTTCATTTTACCTTATGACTAGCTCTAGCTCTTCTTCCTCTGTACAATAAAGCCTCTCATTCAATTCTTTGGTTGTATATATAAATTTTTGTTTATTTGTTTGAATGTATTAATCTTGTTAACCCTTTGGAGGTGAGGTGAAGCATTGTAACGTTTGAGGTGAGGTGGGGTCTGACATACCCCAATACATATAATTACTTGCAAGCCGAAATATCAACTACATAACATAAATTGTGAGCTAAACTATAGTTATGTAACCAATTATCGGCTAAACTGGTGATTTTCAGGAACAGATAACAGTTTTCAATCATAATTGATATGGCCAGCGTGGTGGCGCTCAAAATCAAAGCGGCCCTTTGCAATGGCATCTTTGTGGCCCTCGAAACATGTAAAATTTGGGAACACGTGACATAATACCCAGAGGCGCGTTTACAGAAAACGGGGCCCTAGGCGCAAACATTTTTGAGGCCCTTCTGAACTTCGAAGTCTGAAACTCTGGTGGTGTTTAGCCTATCATGTGCAAAAACCTACTAAGTTGAACTTGAAGCCGTTTTTGTCACACACGCCTTTTAAGGTGCCAACAATGAATTTTTCTCGGCCTCTCATTATGAAGTCATTCTAGGCAGTTTTGTCAAAAACAAAGTACGTTTTCTTTTGCAATGTCATAATCGCTTTCAATACCATGTTTCAGTTTTGCCTCCGTCTCTATTTTAAGAAATTGTCTCTGACGTTTTGAGCAAAATTGTTAAATAATTAAATAATTCAAATTCGACAAACATGGCCTTTGATCGTGCAGAAATTTGCTGGTGGCATTTATTCTTGGCAGCATTTATTATTTGTAGAAGTTGCGTTGTTGTCAACTTATTTTGATAAACGAAAATTGATTGATTGATTGCAACTAATTCCAAGATATTGTCATTTGAGCTATCTTATTTCGTTTTGCAGCTCCAGAAAATTAGCAACGTTTCATTGCGTAAGATTTTAATAAATATTTGATATTAATAACATTTCAATTACTATTACTTACTGGTTATCAAAACTAATAAAAGTTTTAAACACCATAAAATGACGGAATTATCAGACTAAAGGTTTCCACACATAGGCCTAAACTGCAGCAGACGCTGGTTTCTGCTTGTTGGTAATAAGTTTGATGTTATTTTACACAAAAATGAACTATTAGCCCAATTGCTGCCCATATGAACATAGCAATTATAAATTACTAAATTAGACAAAATAGCCTATACTTTTTCAATTACAATAATAATTACTTTTATGAAATTATCTGAATGCCAATCTGTACAAAATATAAACAAATATATTTAAAATAATTTAAATTTTCAAATGTCATTTTTTTATTATTGAAAAAAAAATATTTTCATTCGTTTGGGGGCCCCTTCAAGATTTGGGGGCCCTAGGCGCGCGCCTAATTCGCCTACTGGTAAACGCGCCTCTGATAATACCCGTAATAATGGATCAAGTTTGCATCGATGTAACACTGTATGCAGTAATATCTTAAAATTTTTCGGCACTGTGCCGTTACTTTTTTTAATTCATTAAAATCAATATGTATACGGAAAATTATAATTTCACTTTAATATGCGAGAAATAAAAAAATGGCGTCCAAAAGTACCTGAAAGTGTCCTAAAGTGTCCGTATTTCACATTCACTAAGGTAGACAAAAATAATCGAAGCTGGTTCTACGTTTTCCGTAGAAAAAGCAGCGTAGAATAGCTATGGGGTTTGTCATACCCCACCTCACCTCCAAAGGGTTAATCTTGCTATGTACAGTGCTGTGCGTTTGCTAGTGCTTCTCAATAAAGGAAATACTTACTTACTTACTTACTTAACTCACTTCTTGACCCACGCCAGTCTGGTTTTGCCAAGCGGCACACAAACTAAAACCCTGCTCACTTGCGTTTATTGTGATAAACTTTTTTCTGCCATCTCTCATCAACAAGTCTCTTGTCTCTGCCTTCTTGATATTTCTGCAGCCTTCGATGCCATAGATCACAACATCTTACTCCAAAGACTGTCAATTTGGTTTGGTTTTACTGATACGGCTTTCCTCTGGATTTAATATTTGCTCTATTCCTGATCTTTCTCCGTGAAAAATTCGGAAACCTCATCCCAATTATGCCCTCTCACTTGTGGTGTTCCGTAGGTCCTGTTCTCGGGCCCCTCTTATTCATCCTCTACTCCACTCAGCTCACTCATCAAAGCATCCTCAGTTGGCCATCACCTATATGCCGACAACACCCAATTAATTATTCATCTCTTTCAGAACAGCTCCGAACAGCTTCTCCGACTTCATGGATCATCTTCTCCGTGTGGGTATACACAAATCTCCTCTAGGATGACCTCCGTGTGGGTATACACAAATCTTCTCTTGGATGACCTCAGATCTCCTGTGACTGTACTACTCTAAACCTGAATTCATATTTTAGGCCTGCATGATCATCTCAAGAAAATTCCTGTTCCCTCTGTTTCCCTCAGCCTTGATTCTGCATCCATTCACATATTCAATGCAAATTCTCCTATCCGCAACCTAGCTGTGACTTCGACCAAAATCTTAGATTCTTCGATCACAGCACCCATCTTTCTGGCTCTAGCTTCATGCATATCCGTGACCTTCGCAGAATCCGCCCTATTCTCGACTTCAAATTTGCATGTACAATCGCTATAGGCCTATCTATAGTTCACGCTTAATAATAGACTACTGTAATTCTCTCTCAAGTGTATCGGAGATGAAAGTGAGATTAGAGGATACAATGCACTTGTTATATTCGAGAACCATAACCGATTATCTTGACACTTGGCAAAAGGAATGTTGATGGCTATAGACATCCAATTAGGTTAATCTTTAAATTGAGTGGATATCGTCGACATTTAAAGTGGCTTCCTTTTGACTAATCTGCTCAACACTTTAATGACTAGCGTGTACTAAAATTGACTGGGAACCAATTCAAGTCGTTAAAGCGTTAATGAAGAACTTTGTAAGATGATGTAGAGACTATTACTATATAAACTTTTGACGACTTAAGTTTGCCAATGATGCTGATCTCCTTCGCTGGCCAAAGCCGTCAAAATTAGTCCCCTATAATTATACGTATATTGTATAGCCTAATATTATACTATATCATATCATATTATATTATACTATGTATTATATTTTACTTTATTATACTATATGATATTATATGTAAACACGTACAAATGTTTATATTCATAAAATATTATATTGCCTCCCAAAACCTCGTGAAGGTTCCCTGCTAGCCTAAATGCTGCTAGAATTTATTAACTACAACGAGGCCGTATCCAGAGAGACAGCACTTGACAGCTTGAAGAGTCTGCAACGGTGATCTTCTATACACAGGTAGAACCCAACCAAGGACACATCGCGAAGAGTTGACACTTTACACCTTCTCAGAGCCCGGCTCTGTTTTGCATAGGCATATAGGCCTACGTGGTATTCTAATTAAAGTTATTATGTATTTAATCACGCGACAGAGTTTCAGTTTCAACGTTTCTAATGCAAATTGAAGTTGCGCTATACTGCCGTGCTTTGGCAAAAGGAAGCAAGTCCAGTTTAAGGTTAAAATGACATATCTGTATCATTTTGGTTCAAAAAGCAAGTCCAACACAATCGACTATATAAATAGTTATTATTGCATGTGGTTCTGGCGGAAAAGCAGAAGCAGAAAGAAGCATGACATTGTCCAAGTAGTACTGGAAAATTCCAAGGCAAAAAGAAGCAAGTCCATGCGTATGTGATGCATACGCATGGACTTGCTTCTTTTTGCCTTGGAATTGTACGCGTAAATTCAGACCGATTTTCAGGCCTGACTTGTTTTTCGCATTTTTCTTAGAAACTAAAATCTGTGACTTGCTTCCTTTTGCCAAAGCAGGGCAGTATACACGAAGGCATTTTTAAATGCGAGGCACTAAATATAAAAGGTACAAACTGCTTTTTAAGAACTAGAAATGAAAAGCGACTATAATTCTAGTAACAATTTTGCCAAGTTACGCACGGTCATGCGACGGTGTTCCCAATCTGACAAGCGTTATTTTACATTTTAAAAACGGAGTCCAGCTCGTAGAATAATTGTATTGCTATATCATGGTCCACTTGCGTGCGTGGTCTGAATAACAATCTCATAATCATATGAAGTTGAGTTATTCTCAAACATCAACTATTTTGACAGTTTACCTTATTAAAAATTACCAACACACCGGCTTCAATCTCATGACATTTAGGTAATGGAATGTAAATCTTCGAAAATTTAACGTCAGAGAGACCAGCTAAATCAAATCAAATACGCAATAGCCAGGTGAAGACTCTAAGCTCCAAAAGTGCGTTCTATCTTTGTCATTTTCCAGCCCTGAGGTGGGGTTATGTACTAGCTCATGCTACAAGACAGATACTGTATAACTAGGCAATACTCGGTCGCTGCATGTTTTGTCATTGCGTAGATCAAAAAGAAAATACAGTCTCATATAATTATTATTATTGTATTCTATCATTTTCTATGAGTATTTAAACCTCCGCTGTATCGGCGTAGTCTACGAACTACTACGTAATACTAATCTACATGTAGCCTACTGTAGTTTAATCTAGTATATATTCTCATTCACCGTCATCTATAAACCTCGTTATTATAATGTTACGTGCCGGCCAGTGTTTCCTTTAGGCTTTAGTCTAACTCCAAAAAGAGGACGTACTTACATCCTAACCAAGAATTTTGGACGAGGCTCATTTCTAACGGCGATAACACCGGGCGTATATGACATAACATAATCATCATCATCATTAGTTCCTGACACGCTATCATAACAAATATATGTCGCCCTCCTAATTTGTCCAAACTTGGGACGGAGAACGGCTGTGGTGGAGTTGCTCACTCTGAGCTACCGATGAGATGGGCTTAACCGAAACTGCATCCTGTGCTTGTTTTTACAGCAAGACGAACCTAACAGATTTATTAGAGTTTGTTCCAATATGAAATTATATAATTAGGCTATATTCAGCGCTTGACTTTGGAGTAACGCTTATAAATTTGGAGTTTACGATTGGTTCTACTCTGCACTGTTTGTTCTTCTTTATGCGGAATATTGGTTTATTCTAAATGTTAAGACATCTCAAAAGCAGGAACATATGTAAGGAGCAAACAGATAAATGAAAGATGTAGACATTTTGACTTTCAAATAGATAATTTGATGTTAGCACTGGTAGAGGAGCAGGGGCCTTGCAGAGGAGCTTCAATTGAGTGGAGAAAACCCAAAACAAGGAATATGTTAGAAATGTTTGTATTTAATTCTAGATTTGCGACAGAACCTGATCTCGTAGAGATGGATTCTGGTGGTTTTGACGATCTGCT
This sequence comes from Aporrectodea caliginosa, assembly GCA_020284085.1. NCBI lineage: Eukaryota > Metazoa > Annelida > Clitellata > Crassiclitellata > Lumbricidae > Aporrectodea > Aporrectodea caliginosa. The sequence continues at coordinate 1,734,238 of JACEVL010000388.1, read as the reverse complement.
CCACCAGGCTCAGCAGCTGACGGCTGACATGGATACAGGAGATGCAATGCCAAGAGTAGAGCGCAGTCTCTTTCAGATCAGAGATGCTGCTGTGAAAATGGCCTACAAGGCGCCTTGCACTGGACGTGAAAGTTCAGACGTTAAAGCGTAAGTCGTTTCACCCCATTGTTCGTAGTTTAGTTCGTAGTTCATCGTTGACCTGTCTTGCCCCTATGTGACTTTGGGAAAAGGTTGACTGGACTGTTGCCTTCTTGTTACTGTGTTCCGATGTTTATGTGATAGGATGTCTGAAGTTTTGAAATTTACTTTGGTTGACTTCTGGTGTTGTTCAGGTCTTGAATCCATTCTCATTTTATTAGGTGGCTATGTCCTGCAAAATGAGCAGTAGGACATTATGCAGTCTTTCAGCAGGTTTGTTTCCATGGTCACTGCATTGAAAAGCAAGGTTATTACTGGTTTCCTGTCGTAGAAAATACATCAAATTTCAAACCACACGTGCAGGAGCGATAGGCCTGTGAGTACCATGTAACGTGTGTGTTTTTGTGTATTTTTGCTGTGAAAAAATGACATTTGTGGTGGATTTTTTTATGTTTGCAGTTCACTACTGCTTGGATCCCGGGGTTATGATCTTCAGAAGAGTGCACAGAAACTGGAGGGTCTCAGTGCAACAAAGACTTTTGAACCGCTTGAACCTGTGCGAGACACCGATATCCAGGTCTGAAGTCTTAATTATTATTTTTAAAACTTTTTTTAGCATGCACCATGCTGTAGTTAGATCTTATAAATCCAAGTTGAGTGCTTTATTTTGGCCACTTCACAGTTTTGAAGAATCACGAGTAAATCACTGACAACAAAGCAACTGTAGATCGATAATTATTCCCAAGCCTCTGAAAACTGGAGGTTTTGTATAAAAAAGAGTATAAATTTTGTACATGCAATACCTTCGTAATATTTTAAGACAAGTGTAGCCTGGAAAAGGTTTACTGTAAGGTTTTGTGTCTCATTTCAAACTTTACCTCAAGTTTTTGAGAAAATATTGGACATCCCAATTTTGTTCTCCAAATGCACACCTAGTCAAGATGGTGTGCATTTGAGGATACTCAAACAGCATACTGTGAATGGTTTGAAGTGCACTACTCAGTCTGCTACAGACATGTAATCTTACACAGTGTACTATTATAAATGATGACTTTTGGTGTTCTAGTCACATTTGGTGCGCGGTGGTGTAGGGGTATGTTCGGTGCCTGGCAGCCGGAGGGTTGCGGGTTCGAATCCACCCTGAAGCCGCCATGTAGTGACCCTAGGCAAGTCATTCACTCGCAATTGCTCATGCGCTTCGGCATGAAACTCCGATTCAGTGTCCGTGCTGTAGTGTGGAGCGCCTCTGAGTAGAAATCTTTAAGGGGCGCTATAACAATTGTTCATACATACAAATACATGACATTGGCTGTTGGTTAACTTAGATACCTTCAAATTCCGGAAATTATCTTTTGAGAATTACACACTTAATGACAAATTTCTATACGGCTAGAATAACGGTCAGGAGTAGATTTGTGCAATCTTCGCATTTGATGTTTCGTATCATTAATTTCAGTGATGGTGACTTTTTTCGTATAAAACTTTAGTTGTGCAGCCACAGTGGCCTCATGCGTATTCACTAACTTTATGTTTATGCATTGTGTTATTTTAAGTTATTTATTTGAAGTTTCTTAACTTTTGTTAATTCAGGGTTTTCTGAAAAACGAACGAGAAAATGCTCTGCTGGCTGCTATAGAACAGTCAAGAAAAACTGTAAGACATAAATTTTTTGTGTTATTTATAAAAATTAAGGCAAATATTGATCTCGTATTGATTCAGACTCTGTATTTGGTTTATTTCTTAGTGTGTATATAATGCTGTAATATCCTCAGTTGGTGCTCTGTGTTTTGATTGAGCTCATTGGACTGACTTTCAGGCTGTTGACCTGACTGCCGCTTGATTTAGGTGCACCATCAGTGGAGACCTTGTGCTTTGGACAATGGACACGGGTGCCATATAAGTTGTGAAGTAATTAAAAAGGGTTAAATTACAAAGTTAGGGTTGTTATGTAAGTTTAAAAGAATAATAAGGTGTCTGAAAGTCAATAGATTAGATTGTATTAAGTCTCTCTGGCCGTGTCTTGACATTTTTGCCTTCATTCAACACTTTAATGACGAGTGTATACCAATAGTGACTGGGAAACCAATGCAGCTTGTTGTTGAAGTGTTCAGATTTCTCTCTAGACTTTGTTAATGACATTGTGATTAATTAGTTTAATTGATTGTTAATTGTTGTAGTAATTGATTAATTTTCTCACATAATTATTATTAATTAATTGCTTTAATTGTGATTAACCAATAACCATGTTAACATCATAATTTGGCCTGTGTTTCACACAGACGCTTGAAGAGACAAACACTCGCCACTGGAAAACAATGGAGTGTGAATGGGAGAAAGAGAAACAGAGAATACTAACGTCTCTTATCGATTCGACTCCAGACAATCTCACTTATTGTCAAGAACCGGTAACTTCAGTGTGAACGTATTGTTGATCTAAAAAGATTTATGTTTGCTGTCTAAGTTGCTGTGTGATCGTTTTCCTCAGAACTGGTGTCATTTTGCTTTTAATAATTAAGTATTATATCACTGCTTACATAAAATAGACATCTAATATGTATCTGATTAATATATTTAGCTTATTACAATAATGTAGTGATTGTAACACCACTGGCTCTTGGTGTATCTTGGGTGTTTTTGAAAATGTGGATAATGTGATTATCTTACTAGCCCAAACCTAATAGTTTTTCTTCTTGAGAGATGTACTTTTGTAACTGAAGATTACCAAAACTCTTTGTAGGACCTCTTAAAGACTCTGCTTGCTAGTCTAAACGATATTAAAGTTGACATAAACATCAAATTCGTCTGTAAGCAAATGATAAACAAGCGTATGTATCAATTATTTTATCTTCTTTGCGAAGTGATTTTCATGGAACTGTTTTGTTTCCAACTTTAAAAACATTCTATATAGACTTTGTGGTATATTAATAATTATGTACTTAACACGTTGACCGCCAGGTACGAGTTAACTCGTACTTGAATTGTATTGCCGAGACGCCAGGTACGAGTTAACTCGTACTTCAAATATACAGCGGATATAGGCATGCTGGCAATAAAGGCTGCCTCTGGTAATGATAGCTCAGATTCCGAGTCTGGCCTTGGCTTGTCGATGCTTTTCGACAGGGCTGACACGTGTCAAATTTACGCTAGGGATGCCTCGTGTCAAATTTACGATAGGGCTGCCGTGTTTCATGTTGCCCGGCAGTCAATCTGAACGGTACCCACTTTGCCCGCGAGTATTTTATTGGGTGGAGGAGACATCTCTGTAACAGTGAGTGCGGTTCTATAGGGCTGTGGCGTACTGCTAATAAATGGTCCGGCGGTCAAAGTGTTAAACTCAAGAGAAAAGTGTTTCTCAAACCTTCTGAATGGGGTGCTATCTGTTATAAACTGAAGCGTATACTTCTATGTTTGCAGAGCCTCATCCTTGACTCAACCGTAATGCAAGGCCGTAGCATGATGGATAGTACGGAGATGGCATACTCTCGACAGGTGAGCCAAGCTGCAGTCTAATCAAGATGTGCCTTAGTACAGTGCTTCCCAAAGTGGTGGTCCGCGGACCGGTGCCGGTCCGCGAGCCCTCAGTTGCCGGTCCGCAAAGTGAGTCATGAAACTGGTCAAATTGTCTCGGAATCAAGAAATGGCTATTGTATTTTTAAAAGTCGTAACAAAAACACTTATTTGGCTAGCATTTAAAGGGCAATAGAGTAATAGAATTGAATAAACACGCATTTAAACCAATTTTAATACATATTTGAGGAATTTTGGTAAACGAAAAATAGAAATAATTAATAAATTTGGCATCGGTCCTCCTGCAGTGGGAAAATTCATGCCGGTCCGTGACATTGAAAAGTTAATTCATGCCGGTCCGTGACACTGAAAAGTTTGGGAAGCGCTGCCTTAGTAGATGCAGTATGAAATAATTGGACAAGCATTATGGAGCATGAATGCTGTTTGGTGTCAACAGAAGCTGAAGCTCATGAAGAACGAGAGCAATGTGGACCGCATAGTAGCGAAGTATAAGTTATTATATATAGTGTCACAGTTTGCCTTTACAAATAGCTTAGACTAGACAATTTACACGTAATATTGACTGATGGCAAATATCAGCACTACTATTGATTTGTAATATGATGATATGAAGCATAAAATGTTTGCTGTATACGTTTATTGTATACCAGATTTTCCGACTATAGGTACTCCTTTGTATAAGGCGATGTGATGCACAAGTGGCAAAAAAATTTTAATTGAATACATAAGTCATAATGGTAGATTGGGCACACCCATACACAGATGGTCAGACATGTCACTTATAGTCGGAAAATATGATTATTCTTAACGTGTTTTTTATTGTTTTCTCTTGCAGGTTTTCCTTTACAATGAATCTGCCATACAGGGAGGTGTTAGAAGAAATCTTGTGGATTTGTTTGCGGAAGCAGCAAGGCAGATGGATAATCCTGTAAGACCTCATTGGATTGCAGCTCATCGTTTAACATTTCATGACTTCCCTTATCTGCTTCTAACTCCTCTCATTTTCACTTCTACAACATGACCGAGAGTTGGCTATTGAGAGCTGTAATCGGCAACGACACGAATGGACTACGTGGCTTGTTTCCCCCCACATTTCAGAGCCAATGTAACTTGTGCCCCAGGTCACACAATTTCAAACTCCCGTTAGAGACGATACTAACTATATCCGTAGGATTCTCTACAGGTGATAATCTTGCTATTACTTTTATTCATTGTTGAACTTCATCTATGTTCTTCCTCATGCTGCTGGTTCTTTCTGTAGCTCAATTAGACTGTGAAAGAAAGCTTGTGAATGGTTGTATCTTGACAAGATTCACATTGTATTGATTAATTATGGCTTTGCTTTTAGAATGCTGTTGAGCTGTGGAGCATTGTGCGGACGATGATAAACGTTCCGATGATTCTGTCTGGCAGTCTTCTGAAAGTGCGAACGTCTCTGGCTCTTCAATCAGAATTTGTGAAGAAGGCACTTGGCTATTTGCAGCGGAGGTAATGGAAGCGAAATTAGTCTCTTTTCTTGCATAGAGATATTGTATTTCCTTATAAATACCAGGCATATTTGACGTTTATAAATTGCTGGTGAAAACACATACATTTTAGGTTATGACTAAAGACTGAATAGACATTAAGGGCTTTATAGGTTTGTCTTTTTCTTCTTTCGTTCCTCAGTTATAAAGACTACATTGAGAAGACCATCTCGAGCAATCTGCAGCAGGCACAGCGTGGTGGTGTTCCCGGAACATACAGCCTTGTGCGAAGTTTTCTTAACATCCGCCAGCCACCAATGCCTTACCTGGAGGTAAGTCTTCCAATATTCATATTGCACATCGACTTGGCTTCTCTAACAGTAATTATTGTGGACCGTGGTTTCATTTATCTGTGGCTATTGACTGATACCGTTTGAATTATTGTAATGATGCCGTTGAAGTTCGGATCACGTTTGATTGGAGATCTTGCATTAATAAAGAGCATATAAGTCAACTTGTGGTCTCAGGCAAGTTTCAGTGCAGACGCCCTTACCATCCAGCTTCAGGCCATTTGGCAGTGCCAAGAGCCAGTCATTTAAGTGTGGTCAGCAGACCACATTAATTCTTGCTTCATCATATTTGAATATTTAATATGCTAGTCAAACCTTAACACAAGCACCATGGGTTCCACTGGTTCAAGCTACTTGAATTTTGTTTATTTAGTATGTATTGTTTCAATCTACCCTTTTTTATTTGCCATACAAAGCACTTTAATATGTATTTATATATTGGCCTGTGCAAACTCAGTCTGCCATCCATGTGAGTTTGATATAAGATCATTGGTGTAAGTTTTCTTGTCAAGATAAGATCACTGTTGTTGGATTGCTATGTCATAATAATAATAATACTAAGACGATTTATATAGCGTCATAACACAGCCAAGGACAAAGAAAATGGCGATGTACGTGAGTTCAAAAAGTCAATGACAGTCATGTGATGCTTTAAAGAGGTTGGTCGTGAACTGTGTTTATGCTTCAGCCAGAACATCCTTTCTCTTGGTCAAGCTTTGTTGAGATGTTGTAGCAGTGTGTGTAAATAAGTTTACTGCCTCTGCCTTTTACTTTTATCATTATTACCATGTGTTATTATCGTCATCATAATCTGATTATTGTTAGGATGGTCACGTGGATGGACATCCAGTTTGGTCGATGATCTACTACTGCATGAGATGTGGAGACCTGGAAGCTGCAATGCAGGTCATCACCAAGGCCAGGTGTGTGTTACCTGTGCTATGTGTTCTTTGTGTTACCTGTGTTTTGTGTTGCTTTCTTGCTTACTTGTATGTTATCTGTGCAGCTTAGAGTTAATGGCATGCAATAAGTGAGTGAAATTTAGCTTAATCTTGCCTTGTCTTAGCTTTATTATTTGACTTTTTTCCTAGTCTGGTTTATATTTCATTTTTGTAAACTGTTTTTCTCTGTTTTGCAGGCAGTTTGTGGCAGAATTTGGGGTGATATTCCAAGAATACAAGAACAATGCAGAGAGAAGGTACATTTGACCAATCGTTCATTGCTTACAAGTTCTTTTCTTATTTTATCTGAAGACCAATTTTGTAAGGTTGTATTTTTGATGAACAAACGACATTTAAATAGTTGTTGCTGGTAGAATCAAAGTCCATAATATCATGATCTCAGGACTGTAAATGAGCAACTATGAGACAACTAATCAAGAAATGTATGCAGGTATATCAGACTAGTCTTCAGTTATCTCAGCTGTTCAGTAGGCTCTGGCTACCAGTAGTGTGTTGGCTTGTTGACTATTCTATCACGTGCAGTGTCACCATGGATTCCACTTCTTCAAGCGACCTGAAGTTTGTTTATTTAGTATGTATTGTTTTAGCCTTCCCTATAATGCTCATTCATTTATGCACTAAAGAGAATGGCAAAGTGTGAAGTGTTAGGAAAAGATGGAAGTGAACTAAACTAGGGCCAGTTATTCTGATTTCTGAGCAGTTTTCGAAATTTTTATTAGCATAATGACCTTAATTCATTCTGATAAAATGGTCATGATCATTTTAGGATTTAAGCCATTACTCTGATGTCAAGGCAGTAATAGCATTCTAGTACAATTAAGCTATTTCTTGTTTGCTTTTGATGTTTTGAGTTTATTGTTTGAATTATGACAGGTGTCATAAAAAGTAAGTATCAGTCTATTAAGCCAACCTGAGCGTCAGTCATGGATGGGAAGTCTTAGCAACTTATACCATTGCTTTCGTTTCATCCGTTTTTTTGGTTTAGCTGTCCGGCTTTTAACCACTGAGCCACTCCTTATTTAAGTTGGTGCTTCAGTGTGGTGATTAGATTTTGTGTGTAGTGGTGTTTCCAGATTAACCGATAAAACTGAACGCGAAGTAAGACTGCAGTATCATCGAATTGTGAAAACAAGTACTGATCCTTACAAGAAGTGAGTGAATTTATTTACTGAGACTTATTGCTGGTACTGTTTATATTATCAGCAGAAGTAAGAACAATCTAGTGTAACCAGACATTTAGGGGCAGAAAATCTAGGGCAACATAAATATGATTACAGTTTTATGATAATAATTTCAAAGTGTTCAGTTGCTGCACTATCTTTTAAGGTGTTTAGAATAATTAAATTTGTGTAGCATGTACAGCATTTGATCATCTGAGGTTTGCATGTATGTTTCTAAACACTTAATATAGCTCAGTTCAAATGCCTTTCAAAAGTGCATTTTGAATAATTAATAATTTTCTACAAATATGAATGTCTGGTAATGCCTGTTAGTATTTGTTTTATTAAGACAAAGTTTCATAACCTTTATTCTCTGAACCTCGAACCAGAAAGCACTGAAGTGCTATAAAACAACCTCGTGATCTTAGCCTAAATATATATACATTGGCAGGAGTCTACCTTAGTAAATGACGTCACAGGAATATCATAACAGTATTTGTTTTTACCTGGTATTAAATTGTGTGTATGCTTTGCAGGGCAGTGTACTGCATAATCGGGAGATGTGATGCTCGTGAAGACCATGGCGAGATTGTCTTATCAACAGATGACTACCTGTGGATGAAACTGATGCAGGTCATCTGTGAAGATGTCCCAGATGACAAAGATGAGTTCCTGACGCTGACCAAACTGCAGACAATGTTCATTGAAGAATTTGGTATGCTCTTTAACCCTTGTATTGTTTTCCCATACATTTTATTACACGCTCGTCGTTAAAGGGTTAACGACAAATGTGTACTAAAATGCATTGAAAACTAATCCATCTCGTCGTTAAAGGGTTATGTAGCATCATATAGATTTAGCAGTTGATAGCACTTTGTTTTCCACATGTATGATTAGCATGTGATTAGTGCTTGTTTATTCATGTGATTTACAACTTGATGTGGCACTGATTTATTAGATGTGAAATATATGTAACATATTTAAATTTCTGTTTGAATTGAAATTAAAGGTGCAATATAAATACCAAGTTACTTTACCCTAAAAAGCACTATGTCAAGTGACTGTTTACACAAGTTGCTTGTTTCATGAAAGTTCATCCATGTCATTAGAACAATATTGAGCCAACTTTCTGTATTGAAAGTACTGTGTCTAATTTTCAGGTGAAGCACATTTTGACGCGTATCAGAAGCCGTTTCTCTACTTCCGTGTTTTGTTTCTGACTGGTCAGTTTGAGTCGGCCATTGAGTTCCTGGCCCGGTTGGACTCACTTCGCTACTATGCGGTCCACATTGCTCTCGTTCTTCATGAGCTTCAGCTTCTGTTGACACCAAACAGCATTCATGCTCCAATGTGTAAGATTCATTTACAGAGTTGACTTCTCTAGATTCTTTATGTTTTAATTCCATGGAGTTTAATGCTTCAAACCATAACATTGTGTAAATCCAGTGAGCTGTTATAAGTATCTTGTTTTGTTAAATGAAGCCATTTTTGAGCTAAGTAAATTTTGAACAGTTGTTTGATGAAAGAAGATGTTTGGTCACGTAAAGGAGGAGAGTTTCATCAAATAAATTGTCTCATAAAAACTGAACAGTTTTATTACAAAGAACAGGTGTGTATTGTGACATAAAAGTTGTCAAAACTCTCGCTGTGAATATAGTTTTGTCTCATGTAATTGTTTCAGTGTTGTTCTAGTTTTGGAACGTTTATGCTGATGAATGTGGTCTCTGTAACTCTGACTCATTTTTATTCCAAACAGTGACACGGGAAAGTAGTGACCCAGGACCAGTGCGCCGGCTTAACTTTGCCCGTCTTATTATGATGTACACACGAAAGTTCGAGGTGACTGACCCCAGAGAGGCTCTCCAGTACTTCTACTTCTTGCGGTATGTGCCTACAAAAGCTCACTTCAACTATTCCTTTTGTGTCTTTAACACTGCTGTGCTGTTGTTATTCAGTGCTGTTACATCATTTATGCAACAATTTGGCCATGCTTTGAGTTGATAAGTTGATAATGTAATTGCTTCACCAAGAATTTTACTTGCTACCATCTGGCCTACAGTCTTGATTCACTTGAATGTGGATAAGTCTGTTGGATTTCCTTTGCTAATCTAGCATTCATATCTCAGTAATTTAAATGGGATCTTAAGATTGGACTGTGCATATTTTTATCCATCTGTTTAACACTTTAAAAAGTGACTGAGAAACAAAATGCAGCTCATCATTAAAGTGTTAAAGTACTTGTTACACGTGCAAAGTCAATTTTCTGAGATGTAGAGCTTTGCGCTTTGTATGAAAGCTCCTTGCCATCTTTGAAGCAAACCTGTGGGGACTGTTGTTTGTTTCAAGTGTTAATAACACAAGTGATTTTATCGTTGTTGGCCACCTATTCATCAAGTGACAGGAATGCACAGAAATACAGTTTTTCTGTTTCAGTCCTGACTTGCACCTCTTACCTGATCATTCATTCTTTCGTTATTATTTTCAATGGTTGCCTATAAACTGTGTTGTAGCGATTTCAAGAATTCTCAGGGTGATAATCTCTTGACATCATGCATCAGTGAGCTTGTTCTGGAGACTAAAGAGGTACTTGCTGACATTTCATCTTTCTTTTGTTGTCATACTGAGTGTACTAGGCTCTTCTGTGTACTAGTTTGGCTACAATGGCTTTTCTGGGAAAATCCCTGTCAATCCCCATTATCTATGGGACTTGAAAACAACTGAGAAAACTATCTAGACTTTGAGAACTACACCCCAGTATTCTGCCTTTTCTAAGCAACTTTTGTTCATTCACTTGTAATGGCAGATAGCACCAATCTTTACTATCAGTTGCATGATTATTTCTCACTTTGTTCACGAGATATTGCCAACATTCACCTTTATATGCATACAGCCAGATCACATATGTCTAAGGTTACTTAGATTCTAAGTAAGTTACTTAGTAGGTTAAGTAACCTACTTAGACACTAAATACGGTAGGTTACTTAACGTCTCTAGATTTCCAGTTGCTGTATCACAGCAGTCACTATGCTGGGACCTCAGAAATACTGTTTATAAATGTGTAATTAAATTAATTTAATGGTGATCACATTACAGTGGTAAATTGCTTGCAGCGATTAGATAAACAATGATGATTTTTAATTGGTATAAAGGGACATTTTGCAAATGTCTGTTTACATTACATTATTGTATTGTAGTTTGATATGCTGCTCGGTCAGCTGTTGTCTGATGGAACACGAAGACCCGGTGCCATCGATAAATTCCAAGCAGACACCCAGAAGATCATCGAACAGGTGGCTCAGGATACAGAGGTCAAGGGCCAATTCGAAGATGCAGTTAAACTCTACGACTTGGCACAGGTGAGAATCTAAACTTGTATTTGACATCACAACTTGGATTTGTTGACAGAAGCATGCTACAGAGGTGTAATTACCTGTTGTTTCTTTGTTCTAAATGAAATTTGTTCAGTAATTGAGAGTGAATTGTTAATCCTGTCTTTGATGGTCTTATTCCCAGGTGAGTTTACCTCGTTCATGCTTATAGTTGCGTTTATGTGAACTGTAAAGGAAATTTCAATACAGATTTCTGTTCTGGTGAGATTGAATCAAAGCACCTATTAACCTTTGGAGAAATGATTGGTTATCACTCATTACCATAATGCTATTGCTCCCACTTGTGTAACAGATCCATATGCAATTATGCATGTAGAATACACAGCACTTTGAGAAGTTAAGTTATTAGAGTGATGTTGATTGTTTTGTTGATTGTTTTGTTGTTTGTAGGATCATAACAAAGTGGTGGAGCTGTTGAACCGACTTCTCAGCCAAGTCCTTTCCCAGGCTCCGAATCCACAGTCGAACAGAGATCGAATCAAACAGATGGCCCTGTCTGTTGCAGAAAGGTAGGTTGTCTTCTACCTGGATTACAATTAAGTGTGTTCTTATGATTACAGCCATTTATGAAAAGTCCTAGTGAGTGAATCTGAGGCACTCTCTGTATCGTAGTCTGCAGCACTAACCAATAATAAAAGAAGTTAAATAATTACAACTCACAGCGACACTGCTGGTATTTTCATTCAATGTCTGCTTCTAAATTCATCTAAAGATGCACTAGGTAGCTACATTAGTACATCAAACTACTATGCTGTAGTACTTCACATCTCAAGACATTTTCATTGTTTTATTGTCAGCTGTATTTTGTGTTCATTTGAAATCGAAAATCTGCCAACTTGTGTAGATATTCCAAACGTGATGTGAATGCTCGAGTCGGCAGCACTGCCCTCGGCACCTTCCACCTTCAGCTAGACCTGATGAATTTCTTTGACTGTTACCACAGCAACAAGTTTGAGCAGGCTTACAATGTAAGTACAAACATATGGCTTCAAAGCCATGATCAGATCAAAATATAAGTACCCACATATGGCTTCAAAGCCATGATCAGATCAGAATGTAAATATCCACCTATGACTTCAAAGCGATGATCAGATCTAAATGTAAGTACCAAGTATCAACCTATGACTTACAGTGCCATGATCAGATCAAAGTATAAGTTCCCACCTATGGCTTAAAAGCTTCTAAATTCATCTAAAGATGAATATAGTGCCTTTAATAACAGCTGAGGTATTGGAGTGCTTTCTGTGGACATTTTCCACATGCTAGTAGATATTTTCATCTGCTGATCTGAGAATGGCATAGTGGTTTGTTTATGTACGAATGAACCTTTCAATACTGAGTTTGATCACAGGATGTGCGATATAAATTTCACAATTCATATCATGGTTAAGCCAAAAATGCATCTATGTGGTTTTTGTATTTAAACTACAGCTAGAATTCCTTCAGTCTCTGCTTAATATTGCCTTAATCATTTATTTACCGGTACCTAATTGCAAGCTTGGTACAGTAAGAATTTCTCAGGGTTTGTGGTTGTAAAATTGTTTAAATTAGGTTTGGTTGCATCTATTTTGTTTAGCATGTTCCATAGGCTGCAGGTTTATTTCTAGGGTAGAATGAGTTAAGTAATGAGAATCAGTTATGTGGAGTAGTTATTCAGCCATTGCACACTCGAAATATAGTGCCTTAATGTCTGGATTTAAAGATTTGAGGCATGAATCGTAAACACAAAGCGTCACATTAAAAACCTGACAACTTTTGTTTGTTAGGTATGGTGTAGTTTGACAATGAATTGTCTATTTCACATGACATTGATAGAATTGAAAACTAGAGCCAATGCTTGTTGATAGGCCATTGTGTGAATAGTTGACTACAGTGGACCCTAGTGTAAGATATTGTGTTTTGATTTAACATAACCATATTTTGTGCAGCTGCTGTATCTAGATACATCTATGTTGTGGTTAGGTTCATGGCTTTGACATGTCATTTTGTTTTCAGATAATCCAAGACCTGAGGTTCCTGCCGTTCAGTGCAGATGCCGTTGAACAAAAGGTCCATGAATTTCGCAACTACTCGGACGAAATTCGACGGTGCCTTCCAGACATCCTTTTGGCTACGATGACGATTCTCTTATCTCAGTATCGAAATACCAAGTACGTTTTTATTCTCATAGCAAAGTCTTGACTTGATTTTGTTTACATTATTTATAAATTTTTTTATTTGTGGTATTGATTTGTATTTGGCAGGTTTTTTTCCAGTTTTTTTCCAGATTCAGTCTGTGCTCTGACCCCTTTTCTAGGAAGGCATTTATCACTAGATGTTGTACAGTTAATGTATGTGTTTCACAATCATAATTATTACTATTAACATGTTTAATTATTATCGGTATTATTATTTTGATGTTTTATAATTCATTATATAACTGATGTCATATTGTGCATTTACAAATAGTGTATTAAATACTATACTTATTTATTTACTTAGTTGACTGTGGCAATATTTGGATTTCTTATATTCTTGCATTAAACTTATTTCAGCAATAAATATTGTGTACGTAATGTTTCTCATTTTCTGTGTCAGGGGTGCGGGTGGTGTTCAGACCCCGTTGTCTACTCGCTCTATGGTTACACCAAACAAGCCAGAAGAGACAGCTCGTCAGAATGTAAGACTTTTTAGCATTGACATTTATTCATTTCAAGTCGTGTCACCAAATGCAGATGCTAGAATTCATTTTTATAGGCATAAGACTTGATCAGTTTTAGAATGATGGATGATTGGTGGTTTACAACAGGGAGATGGCTATCTTTAATCATGAATGCTAACACAATCCCTGCCTCAAATTCAGGTTTACTGACTTGGCACCCATAAATAAGATTTTAAATAATAGTAGTAATTTAGGAACACTGATTGACTTGTAACTGTTAGACACTGGCTTATAAAAATACAAGAGAGTACTTTTAAAATACTCTTAGTTGAAATATCTATGTCTCTTTTAGTTGATATATCTATGAAATTCTTTGACTCTGTACTTTGAGTTTCATCACTTGCAGCTTCAGGACCTAAGAAAAGAGGTGAACTTCCTTTTAATCCATTTCAGTATAGGAGCTGTTTTGTTAATTCTGTGGTGCTAGGAAGAATTTACTTCTCCCTTTTGACCTTCCATTCCCACAACTACATGTGTCATGAAGGTTTCTGAAAGATAGTTTACAAATCTGTATCATTTGTGTACCTTAATTATGTGTGTTTTGAGAGGACTCTATTTAAGGCAGATCCACAAATGTACATCACACTATAGACTGTGCTATAGATTGCCTGCTTTTCTTTTGTAGTACATTGGTCTCCTGAGGTCACAGGCTCAAGCATTAATAACGTTCGCTGGCATGATCCCGTATCGAATGCCAGGCGACACAAATGCACGTCTGGTCCAGATGGAAGTCGTCATGAATTAAGAGAATCAAGGCTTGAAATCAAAGAGTTTGTAAAACAAGAGAGAGACAGGCATGTGGATGTGGTGCTGATTATGCGGTTTTTGACGGACAGTTTACAAATCTGGTATCTCGTTTGATAAGACTGGTTGTTTAGGTCTTCTATTCCAGACAGGCTGTTTCCATTAAAAGCATTTTCTACTCGAATACACCAAAAAGGACCAACGGAGCCTAATTTCTTGTGAAAAATCAAGAAATTAATGTTTCATGTGAAGATTCTATAAAACTTGTGCCAATTATATTTTTTATGGTTATAGTCATTTAGGCTATTTTGCCTGTCTTGAATACAATGCTAATTACAAATCCTGACCCTCAGTAGCTGATTGATAATTATGTCTGGATGTATGGGTGACATCTTTTACATTCAGAGGTTGCTGCAGTGATATTGTGCAAATGTGATGATTTCTGAAAATAAATGATGTAACTCATAAGGTTCTATTTAAAAATGCCATGAGTTGGCAAAAGAAGTTGAAGTGGATATCAATTAGTGTGAGTTTTAAAAGAGGATTCAATTTTGGGAAGAATAGCAACATTGTACTGTATGTGGTATGATGTATGATTCACTGCAAAGACTAGCTTCCAGTAGAACCAGAATACATACAAGGGCAGGTAGAAGCACACATGTATGTGTAGCTCAGTTTAATGGATGCGGCCATGTATTTTGTATGAAGATCATACCATACAGATTGACCATGTTTTGCCATTTACTAGAGAAAACGAGAATGTGAGGAATGCTATATTTATCAATAAAGATATTTCCCATACTGATAATAAAAATTCAACTTTCATCAAACGCCATATGGCACTTACATTCCCATCCCATATATAATATTCCGTTATGAGGCTAGGAAAGGTGGTTAGATAGAATATGTGTCCCATTATTGTCAGCAAGGTGGTGGATATGCAGACCAGTGCCACCATCTCCATATTTTGAAATCCCAAGCTTGGGGAGCATCCATAAAGGACGTCCGCAATGAAGGGGGGAGGGGGAGGTCATCCAAATGCGGACAAGGGGGGAGGGGGTTATGACCAGTGCGGACGTCCGCCTAAGATGGCCTAAAAACGTATTCTGACGAGCTCGTTCTACTTGTAAAAACTAAACCCAAGAGAGAAATCCATCGACTGACTTGATGTGTTACATCACTACCAATAATGTTACATGTATTATTATTATTATTATTATTGCTAAATAAGATAGAGGCTGGTCCGTAATAATAGTCCCAGATAGAACTAGTAGTTTATTAATGACGTTATTCACAATGTTGATGTTTTATTTTGTAAATTTTTTGGTTTTCGTGTGCGGACGTCCGCAAAGGGGGTGGGGGGGGGGGCTAAATGCGGACAAATGGGACAAGGGGAGGGAGGGGGTCCAAAGTGGGTCATTTTTGCGGACGTCCTTTATGGACGACCCCTTGGCAGAAAAATCCCAAGATTGGCCAAAAGTGTACAAAAATCCCAAGTTATTGAAAAGGAAAAAGTTGTGCTGAAATATGAAATGGGTTTTAACAATCACAATTATTCACAAAAATGCCTAGCTAAGAACTGGCAAAAAAAACCGGAGCATAACATTGAATTAACTAATTACGATGTTCAAGTGACAATAATAATAATAAACGTCTTTCAGACAAAGCCACATTGCGAGATTTCTTAATCTGATTCGCTGCCACTGTTGCAAAATACAGTAAAAACTAATCTGTAGACTTTAGAAAAAATCCCAAGATTGCCATGCAAAATCCCAAGTCGACCCCAAAATCCCAAGATGACCACAAAATCCCAAGATCTTGGGAAAATTCCAAAGGAGTGTCACACTGATTCACTTTGAATACGTTGTTTGCTCTGCTGTTTTTGAAAATATCTTCATGAAAACGCAGAGTCTTCTGACCAGTTTACTTTCTAAAGAGAGATCTTACTCTTCAAGACGATCAAAGCCAAAAACGTTCAGACGACCAGAAGAATGCTCCGTTAAATCCTTTTACATTTAAGGAAAATTTAGAAGAAATCTCATCAAAATCATGCGAATATTTGCAAACGGCTACTTATTTAAAATAAAGCAACGGTGCTTGTTGCAGACAGAGGTGAAATTGCAATAATAGCGAATTTCTGTATTTGACGAATGTTGTGTTCTGTAATATAGGCTGTTACTTGCCGATGTTACACAGTTTATCCGCTCAAACTGGCGCTACTGTTGGCTCCAGTAGTCCAGTTCACCTTCAAAGTAAACCCTACCTCTTATAATTGACGGATAGCTTTTCTGAATTCTGGAAGTGTCTTAAAGAAACGGACTCGATCTACGACTGCCTGAGGAATAGACTGGAGTTATTCTCATTCTACGGTTGAGTGGCTACGGTTGAGAGCGTTAATCAGAAAGATTTGCTAATGACGCTTGTAAATTAAGATAGTTTTGCTGCTTCACGTATGAAACGTTGCGTTTTAGGTCTTTATCATATTTTATGAAAAGTAAGTCTCTCTTAGACTCAATTTGGATTTACTAAACATCGCTTCGCAGAAACTCAGTGGCACCCATTCAAACGACGGGCAACGGAGGTAGTGAAGGATGTCATCTAGGGATGCCAACCGGGCAGGATTCACCTCCTGGACAGTCCTCAAATCGGCCTTGTGCGTCCCGTGTCCCGGATTGATCCCAAATTGTCCCTGAACTTGGTGTACTTTTAAAATATGCATTTGTATATGAATTTCGCTCATTCTGGGCCCATAAGCCTGGTAGGTTACGGGAATTTAATAAGCGTTTTTCTCTTGATGTTGATTGTAATTTGATATATAGGCCACTTGTCTTTTGATGATTTGACTAATTTTTAACGAATATTTTCAATAGACTGTATATGTTAAATTAGGCTGACGCAACACTCGTTACAGTGATGTGGGCAGGGTAAATTGGCAATGGCATATCGAGTGACTATGCGGGCATCCTGGATTGGCAAACTCGACAGTTGAAAGCTCTGATGTCATCTGTTAAATTAATTGAAAAATTAGCGAGATCGAGGTGTAGTGGGTGTACATTATCATTTGCATTTCCTGTTTTGATAAATTACTCTCTGCATTAGTGGTCAACAAGTCTCATGCCTGTGCCTTTGCGACAGTTCTATTGTTTTTAACACAATTGATCATGACTTATCTGATTTAATATTTCTCGTGGAGTCTAGTACTTTGATTGAAACCTAATCTGTATTCCTGCTCCTCGGGCAAAATTGCAGGCCTATTCTTCCAGGTAATTTATCGTTTTAGCATTCCAAATTATTGACACATTATAGCGTATTGTTTTAGTGTCCCAAATTAATTACAATGTTTATCTCTATAATTCTCACATGCCAGAACATGATAGTTATCTATAGTCATAAAAAAAGTAGACTAAGAAGAAAGAAACATGATAATGTATCATTTTATCATCCCCGATTATTTGCCCACTGAAACATATCATTCCAGAATCTCACATATTAATGTCAACGTTAATATGTATAGTTCACACACACCAGCATATAAGTTTGTAAAATGAACATAAAACAGCCAGAAAGAAAATTGATGAGGAAGAAACATGAATCAATAAGAAGCTAAGCCTGGTATTGGAGGTCTTTAAATTAGTTCCCTTCTTGAGTTGAATTTTATTTAGAATGGTCATTTGTTATGATAAACCCATCTAAATAATAATTTCTCTTGCAATGTTGTCATTTTTCATGCATTATAAAACTACTGATACACCCTTTCCGTAAAGGTAGGCTCACGTCTGTATTTTTCATGTAGGACGAAGAAACAATAGGCTCAGTGGCGTAACTAGGGGTTCGTGCGCCCGGGGGCAAGAATTTCCAGAAAAATTTTTTTCTTAGTTCCGCAAAAAATTCTGATGACTTTTTTTGCTTTTCCGTCTTTTTCCATGAAAAATTGGTTAAATTGTCAGAAGCCTCATTTTGCGCCCCCCCCGCGCCAGACTCATGCATAATAGTTACTTTTTTGGTACTTTTTAAGCTATTCTTGCCTGATTTCTTTTTTTAAAAAATTTCTATCCTGTGCCCGGGGGCGGCTGCCCCCCTCGTTACGCCACTGGATAGGCTATAATGGGCAAATAATCTGGTATGCTAAATGATAGATATCGTATTTGTTTACCAGAAGCATGAATAAATAAACGTGTTGACATATCATAATCAGTCACTCTGCCGCTACCACAAACTGAAACTGTTAGCTCTAGGTCAAGTGAATTCTCGTCATTTATACTGTTATATGTTAGATTAGCTTTAGGTTTATTTTATTGCTTGATAATGCACAACAGTGTAAAAACTCGTAATCGTAATCTCCAGAATAATTCTAAAGCACTAGTACTCTGCCCTAAAAAGCCAAAACGCAGTAACTATGACTGTACAAAGAAGGGAGTTACTGCGTTTTGGCTTTTTAGGGCAGTACTGGGCACCAGCTTATTCATGAGAGCTACACCATGTGATGGGGTTGTCCAGGGATGCCAAAGGAAAATCCTAGTCCAGTTGCCAGAGAGACACAGAGAGAGGAGCTGAGAGGTGGGTTCCTTCTAGGAGAAAATTATTAAAAGACGGAGAACTGGATGGATTAGGGTAGGAATTCTTGGAGAAGGAGACTTTAATTTGGAGTGGAAATCCAGAGAGATTATAGAAACAGACGAAATAGACAAATCTAAGTATTTTCATCCCAGAGGACATATTTTCTGTAGCATTGGAAGATCTATAGGGCAAGGGAAATGACATTATTATTTTTAATGCATTGGAAAACTTCTAGCAGACTAATTCAGTAAAGGTACGTCTGTATTTTTTCATTTGGGATGCTAAAATGATATGCTATAACTTGTGAATATAATTTTGGATGTTAAAACAATAGATTACCTTTTCCTGACCTATTCAGCTCTCATGTGGTGTCCCCAAAGTACCACCATGTGTGTACACTACTCCTCTGAGCCATCTCATTGAATCCTTTTCAGTTGACCACTTTCATCATGCAGATGGGACTCTGCTCTGTATCCTATTCGTCAAACAGGTTTCCTTTTCCATTGCTGGGCTGCTAACTGTTGTGTCCCTGTCAAAAAATGAATGTCCGCAAAGCTTTTATCTTAAAAGGTGTCAAATGAATTCTTTATCAAATTATGTTCTTTATCTACATGGTTTATTTGTATTGTATTGGCGGCCGTGTGTGTATTTGTCATTATCAACATCCCATATGATTTGTCCACTCTTGCCTGTTCACAGTTTGGCTTCATTTTGAAATATTTGCTGCTTTTAACTTTACAATTTTGTAATAACATTTGAACTTATCTCATATCTATTTAAGTCGCTTAACAACCTTAACTGTGTTTCCACTCATGCTTGACTTAAAAACTGCTGTTTTCTACTTGCTAATATATCACTTAAATTTATCCAAATTTAAAATTCTTTCTGCAACTCTAACTCTCCAATACTCTTAACCCAGGCATCTTTATAATTTTGTCATCCAGTCACCTTATATTACCTGATCATCTGGCTGTGAAACCCATTTCTTGCCAAGACAGTACTTGCCTGAAGCTCTATAACCAGGCCTCTATAACCAGGCCTCTGCCCCTCACTTTTGGATGACATCCCAGTGATCCCACCTGTCAAACGTTCAGTACTAATATCAGTCATATCAAGCCCCCAAACCTATAACCCTTCAGGCTTTTCACTCAAAATAAATATTCCCACCTCATGTGAAGGCCTTATTCTGGACTGGTAGAGCACCAATGCTATGTTGGGCTTCGGTTGATGAATGCATTGTCTGTAACCACTCTCTGTTGCTCAGCCTTTGAACATTTTGGGAGACCTGAAGGCAAGCTTAGGTGGGTAAGCTAGTTGGAAGAGATGAGTTTGAACCAGAACTCTAGGAATCGAGCTAAAGAGATAAAACTTACTGAACCAAATGTTGCGTCTGGTATTCAGCTGATTTTGTCTAAGCAACTTGAAAGAGGCTTGCTAATGGCCATTTAATAGGAATGCTCACTGATGAATAACTTTACGGTAAATTTCAGTGCTTATTGTTTGACGTGATTGAATGTTTAGGCTTTAATGATCTGAGGCAGTGACGATCTGATAAATCAGTCCAACAATGTCTGCTCAGTATGCAACTAGCTACGAGGCATCGCCAGCATACGATGCGCCTGTAGGTGGTGGCGCTACCACCTCTCAGGATTCTGGGGTGGTTGACCGCAGCTACTACAGAGGAATCCCTGGCATTTTGAAGTACTGTGAGATGGTCAGTTTGATTGACAGATTACTGGTTATTTTGTTACGAAGTGTGATGATGCATGAGAAAACCCAGCCTAAGTTGGGAAAATCAGTAAGCGAGAAATGTGCTCAGAAGGCTATTAGACATGAAGCCAGTGTAAAATAGTTATGTGTAGAACTCTTACAGAAATTCCTAAACTTGTCTTAATCATCTCATCCTAAACTTCTGACTGTAAAAATCAGTTTACTTGTAAAGAATTTTTGAAAATATTTGTTTGCTAAGTACCATATTTATAGCACTTCCAGCCTGATCCAATATTATATTAATCCAGTTTTCACTTTTTTTCGACTTAGGCCGGGTTTTTTCATGCACAGATAGCTAAATTTAAGGACCATTTCTTTGTATTGATTTATGATTGATTTCAAACAAACAAATTTATGTAACAGAAATGTTTCTCAAAATCTGTGTCTGCACTGACTTGGAATATCAGGCTCTGCCTTTTAACTTAAGTCAGGAGACACTGTTAGTCCTATGAAGTTGATCAAACAGCCATGACTGATAAAAATTAGGTGAAGCTTGGTAATAATCTAAGGAAGCAGCCTAATTATTGTCTGTATGTTGCTGAGGAGTTTTAACTAGGGTTGTTAAAATCGGTTTTTTTGGCAATCCGAATTTCGGTTTTAGAAATCCGATTTTAAACCGAATTTCGTTTTTAATTGGCCTTTATAGAAAATTTACTATATTAGGCCAAAACAAAATAATGGTGTGTTTCCGGTAACCCGACCGACTCACTTTTTTGCCGCGACTCGGAAAATTTTGTAAAAAAATTTTTTTTTTCGGAAAATTTATAAAAAAAATTTCCGGAAAATTTAAAAAATTTTTGTTTCCTACTTCACATACATTAAGCCTTTGCATGCCGGTGATGCAGAATCGCGACATTATAGGTGCATTCACTGAAGCAGAGACGTTCGGAAACTAGCGGTCTTTCAATGGAAAGAATGGTGCCGTATATTACAGCAATAAAAGGGCTAAAGTGTGGAGTTTGGGAGAGGGAGGTAATAGATCCGAAAGTGGTGGGTTTTCTCAGGGTAATTTGACAGGGTTATTTCACAAATCTGACCGCCATATTCATTGTATCAGAAATACCTATTATCGTACGTGCCATTATAAAAGTAAAGCCTCCTAATAGCAATCAGCCTACTTAACAACCTCCGTAGCATTCTACTTTCATAGCAAACAGCCTTCTTAGCAACCAAGCTTTGTAGCAAGCAGCCTCTATGTCAGCCTCAGTAGCAACCAGTTTCAAAGTCAGACTTGACCCCTTTAGCAACCGCCTTCCTTAGCAACAGTTATCCTTAGAAACTGTCCTGCTTAGCAACTGCCTTCTTTAGCAACTAGTCTCCTTAACAACCAGTCTTCATAGCATCCAATCTTCGTAGCAAGCAGTCTCCTTAGCAGACGACGTTAGGAACCATATTTCTTTCTATGCAGTGTTAATAATATTATAACAATAAATGGGCTCAATGTTTCCCATGGACAATTTACACACATGTATGATGTTGAGGAGATAACAGACACTGAAAAGTCAGCAATTTTCTCACATTACCACCCATGCATATTTCCTAAAGAGCCGTTATCTGCTACACGTTTATTGTTTAATGTACATAACCCATAATTCCTTCCCCACCCCTGCCCCTTCCATTTCACCTTGCAAGAAAAACGATGTCAGCAAAAATGAAATAAATAAGATTGTTTTCTACAGCAGTTTGTAGGTACATTCTGCAAAAGGCATTTTTAATACTCGCATAGAAAATATATACTTTGGTACAGCATGTACCGCTTTGCATAAATGGGCAGTGGCTTAATTTTCGGAAATCACTGCATAAAATTATTTTACCAAAATAAAATTATTTTCCTACCTACCTACCCAGTTTTTTTTAACTCTGTTACCGGAAACACACCATTATTTTTGGCCTTATTATAATTATAACGCAAGTTATTTTATATATTAGGTACCATAACGTACGATAATAAACACCTTCTTATCTGCCGGCTATATTCGATGAAAACAATCGTAAACACTAAAGAAATGCATGAATTAATTCTTTCTGGCATTTCTTGAAATTTTCACTACGAAAAATGATTTTTTTTAAATTCGAATTTCGTTTTGTCAATAATAAAACCGAATTTCGTTTTCAAAACCGAAATTCGGATTTCCGAATTTCGTTTAACATCCCTAGTTTAACGTGGAGCTACATAAATGTCTTATTGCGTTAAATTACATCTCAAGTCCCTTGATATGCTTGTCATTTTTCTTAAGTACAGATGTAGCATAGTGAAATAACATGCATGCAAAACTGGATGAACTTAAAAGTCTAACTGTTTAGCACCTCATTATTAATTTCACTATAACGTTCTCGATTTAGAGCCCATGCTTTGATTATGTTTTGCGCTCTAGGGATGTTGTCTAATTGCTTTCATCTGTGTGACCGCGTCCCTGTTATGCGCACCATGGTTTGCCACCACGGGATACTTCAACTTCATAACGATGGCTGCGCTTCTTACGACTCTCTTTCTATACATCATTTACCTGTTTAAACTACAGAAGAGAGTCTTCAAGTGTGCCTGTATCCACTGGCCTTTAGTGGTAAGTAACAAAGATGTAACACTTGTGCACTCTTCTTGCGTGCATTAGAATTTGGTTGATTATTTGCAGGGTATTGCACTATTGCTGTTAATAAAAAAAATTCTAATAGTTTAAAGTTTCTTTAGTTTAAAGTAAACAAGCATAGTCAGAAAATTTGTTATGCAAGAGTTGGTTTGCAAATACAGTAAACCCTCAGTCTGGCAAAGTACTACTTGAAAAGTGCCTGTCTTCAGTGCATTCATGGTTGTGCTTAACGATCTTACCATAAACCCAGCTATATCTGAGGCAGTCATGTTTGACTCATGCCGATGACTGCACTTGCTTCCTTTCTCATTCCAGCATTGACCTTAGCAGTGAATTAGTGTATATATGGCATATTTCAATAAATTGTTAAATCTATCTTACATTATAGGCCTTGTAGTTTCATGGCCCTTTACTGATGAGCATGTACTAAAAAGCATGGGAAACCAATGCAACTTGTCGTTAAAAGGTTAACAGCCTTTGCTCTCACAGACCCCAGTGAGATTCCATAGAACCATTGTTATTGTGGCTTATTGTTAGTATTTTTGTTTTGTAGGAGCTTTGTTATTATGCAGTTTTGATGATTCTGCTGTTTTTTGGTGATCTCTTCTTATCATTACACGCATGTCAAATGTCTCAACAAGCCGGCGTGGTAAGACATTTAATCTCTTCAGAGCTTAGTTAACATGCTTTAGTTCAAATACTCTCGTTTTTGATTTGGATCCTTCCTTGATATGCCCAACAGGTGTTGTGCTCATAGATTAATTTCATTATTAATCAGTTTGTGGCAACCAACATATGCGCATCTGAGTGTTTCTTCAGTGCGCTTTTGCTCCTCACAAAAACGTTCTGAATAGCCTAACTGAGCGGTGATGATCAGAATAATATTGTGTATGTAACAGTTCATATCATTTGTGATTCATGATCAAGTCACTTTGTCTTACTTGTGTAACTAGCTCATTTTCTTATTGAATGAATGTAAACGGTAAAATTCCATATCATATTAATTCTCATTCAGTAGTCAATTCTCATATGTTAGACATGTAGTTCAATTTAATCCTTCTGTTGCATGCCCAGAGCAGTCTATAGGAATCAAAGTTAAATCCACGAACTGCAAAGTGTGATTTCACCTGATGTAACTGATGAGCTTTGTAATATGATAACCATGATGCTAAACTAAAGATAGACGTCAAATTAGTTGATGGTGTTTTCGTTGTTTCTTTAGGCATTTGGATGGTTTGCATTGGTCGCCTATGGCGTTGACCTTGTTTTTGCTGTTTTGACATTCCGCAAGGATCGCCTCGGCCGGTCACAGTCACAACAAACGGAGACACAGTTCTCTTCAGTCACCACAAGTAGCCGGTATTAAAGTCAATGCTGAGCATTTTTACACATGCATAAAGATAATCACATACGTAGTCATTTGAAGAGTACTTTTGTGCAGTTTGCATCAACGAGTCCCTCGAGTTTGGCAAAACTCTTGCAAAATTAGAAATGTGGTATAAGTGAAGTGTTTGAGAAGAATCCAGTCAATTCAGTGTATCTTGTAGTCATATGAAATATTTTTATGATCCAGATCTGGTTACTTTACTGTACTACTCTTCAATCAAGCCATCTTAACTTAATTCTGTCTTGGTTTATGAGTAAAATCTAATCTGTTATTCAGTTTACAAATTAATATCGATACTATGCATCTCAGTGGCCATCAATTTTTCAGCACTATTGAGAATTTCTTATAAAGCTGTTGTACAAATATCCACATTTAGCTGTACGTTGACCAATACATTACTATGACACCACATTTAACGTTCATGCTGAGATCAGAATTTGTTGTTTGATGTAGGAAAACCAGTTTCTTTACTGTAAGAACAAATTGATGCGAAAGGTTGGACATTTGTCAAGTTATGACGACTTGTAATAGAATTTCGGATGATGTATAAATAAGAATGCATGTGTGCAATTCAGGATTTCATACAAATTATAATTTCCCCGTTATTTTTGAGAGTCCACTGACGTTATCAGTATATACATATTGTAGTCACTTGAAAATGACTTGTAGTACAGATGTTTAGTTGCTGTTCCAGTGTACTTTTTGGATAGTTCCCATTGGTCTTATGTGCTTCTTAGTTGTTGATTCTATTCGTTTAAGCTTTATTTCGTGATTAAGTCATTTGCTTTTTGTGACTATTATTTGCGTTATGTGATTGCTATATCATTTTCATGGTGAATTAGTATTATAATTTGCAGCCAACAACAGGTTTGGTCACAGACTTGGTCTGTGGTGCTAATTACCTGGCTACCTGAATATGTAGATTGCTTGGTGTTTTGTATTGCCTTTGTTTAATCAATTCCTCAGTACACCTTTAGTGTCATATTCCCACTTATGGGGATAGAAAAGAGACTAGGTTTAGTAGTTCTTTAGAAATTGTATTGCTTGACCAAACAAACAGTTGCCTGGATAAGAGTGGTTGTGGATGAAACTTTGACTTTAGAAGGTACTTGACGGAAAAGCTTCTGGGTGGTGGATGGTTTGTTGTTGAGCCATGCACCGCTATGGAAAAGTTGTCCTTCTATAAAGTTGTTGTTGTGATGTTTGTGCTTAAGCCAACTTATCCATCAACCAGATAACTATACCTTCTAAGAACCATGGTGATGTCGTAACTGAGCTTTTGTTGTTTTGCCATACCATACATGTATATCGCAAAGATGAGAAAAGGCAGTGCATGTGGAAGTTTGTTTTCTGTAGTTAATGGTATATTGTTATTGCACTTAGTGTCTCATAGTTACCAACTCAGGGTTAGAAGATTGATTCTTATCTGCATTCTAAATACTCTAATTGGAAGAAGAGTTCTGATCTTGTTTCTTGGAGGCAATTGATCTGACTGTGATTATCTAAGACTAGTGATCTGAACTTATTTTTTCACAAGTTTTTCTTTCATTTCTTGTATAGCAAACCTTTTCTGTTACAGTTCGTGAACTTCATAGTTAAGCAGCTAGTACTGTGGACCATGTTACCACAACACAGACAGAAATGGGGTCAACCATACTACAGTGAGGTCCACAGTAAAAGCACATAACCCATATTCATTGACGGAAAATTGCAACCCAGCAAATTGCTTGGAAATTTTTTTACTGCCTTGCGTTTTTCCTTTCGGTTTGCTTTAATTGTATAATGTATAATGTATTTAATAACTATTTCCATGGGATTGTTGACAGTCATCTGTGAACTGAATGCAAACAGCTGTTTTAAGAGGCCTGCCCCTCATGGGGGTTAAAGCCATCCCTTTGATACCACCAGCATGTCACTTCAAACCAAACATTGGACAATGTCTTTTTAATTTGTGGCACATAGATGTCCTGTTTGTCTAATTATTCTATAAATATGATGTAATAATGACTGGTCATGATGCACATGCCATTGATACTTTACAATTTTGAATATGACCAGAGGGTTTTTAGGACCCTCTCATGTGATTGTGTGATGGCCAAGGGAGCAATACATCCTTTCACAACACATTATCTTCCTTTTGGATTGGCTGTTTGACCTTGAGCATCAATCACTTTTTGCAAGTTTATTATTCAGATCTGACTATTGTGTTTTTTGCATTATTGATGTTATTGATGGTTCAGAAAATGGCTTACAATTTAGTTAAGTTCAAAAGTTACATTTGTCCCATACTGTGTACTTTATTAATTCTAAATTTCCAGATTCGGGTCCAAGGGCTAGCAGTTGTGGGATCTGCAGTCCCATAGTTCAGCTAATGGGAAGAAGCAATCCTGAAGTCGTTTCGTTTGAGCACATTTTGGTTACCAAGATCATGCACACCAAGTTTTAGGGCAGTGTTAGCGAGATGTAAACAGAGGTGCTTCATAAACAGTTAAATACGTACATGTAATACGTACTTACTGTATGTGTACTATACACGAAGTCTTGACGCAGGACTCAATGACACCGACTGGCTACGTTTAAACCCAGTGATTGATTGATCACTTGTAACAACGAAATCGAACTGATGAGTAATTTCATCGTGAAGGTTGTGTCCAATATCCATCAGTTATTATTGTAACGTTTTTTTTATCATGGTGCGTGTTTTGAATTCTGTGCTTGCTAATAAAACTCCAGTTATGCAAGTTATTTTGAAACAAAGCCTATTGTAGTGTCTATCAATTATCCAGTAAATAATTAGTTAAAAATCACTTAACTAATAAGTACTTGTTGTCTGTTTGTTTTCAAGGTTGTACACTGTGGATTTATATGGTTGTTCTGGTATGTTTTATATGGAATTGTTGAAGCTGTTAAAATTTTTGTGAATTTGTATGAAGTGTTAAATTGCATATTTTCAATTTAACTAACTTTCTAGGAGTCAACGAAATTGCTTGCCACATTTTCTGTATTATTGTCTGTACCTTAATAATTGTTTTAACTTGTCAGACAAAATATCACAGTACATATGTATATTCCTGTTTGATATAAAAATCTGTAAATATTCAATTCTAGCCTGACAAAAGTAACCCATCTGCACAAAACCAGTCGTCAGTTGGAATATTCAGTTTCAAGAAAACAAGCAAAAAGTAGATCAAGGTCACTTTTCTCAATTGTCAGATTATTACAGATTATACTTTTAAAATATATATGTTATATAACAATCATAAAAATTTGAGAAAAAGTAACATCGAAGGGTGATTTTTTACACGTTATGATTTTAAATTTCGTACTTTAGATGCATTTTGTCAGATAATAATTTCCTTACGTGCAAGTATTTTTTTTATCCATAAATTCAGTTAGGATTGAGATAGAATGATAATTTTGGAGCCATTGTGAAGAGAATGCGTTTCTCTTTAAAATAGACTATCATACTCAAAAAGTCAAAAATCCGACTTAAGACTGGTTTTGTGCAGATGGGTCACATATACTTAACAAACCATAATTCTGTTGAATTAGGGTGTGTATAACTAATAAGATCTGTGCCATTAGTGGGTGCCTAGTGCAGAATTAGTGGTGCCAGAGAAGTTATGCACCCTGTACAACAGACGTTAACATGATCAGAATGCTACTACGGTAGTCACATTTTGTCTGAAGCATACATTGAATGTGCTTTACTAGCTTTACCACAAGTAAATGTGTAGAATTGCATAAAGAAAGTTACAAGACCAACTGTGGCCTCCACGGATGGTCTGGCCACAGTTGTGTCTGGTATTCATAGACATAAAAAATATAGAAAGAAATGGATGTACTTATCATTGTTTCTGTTTGGCCTGGAATGGTGATGACTAACTGGTGTAATAGTAAGCTTCCCACTGCCATGTACAGGGTTTGACTCACAGCTGACTGTGTCACGTTTGAGTAATATGATGTTTACTCTACTTAAAATACATAGCTATCCTGTATGAAATTGAGCCAAAGTCTCCATTATTCTAGCACAGAGTTAAGGATTTCCGTTCAAATGATTGCTTACAAGCCTTCATTTCCATTGAAACTATTGTACACGATGAAAAATGTCAAAAGTGGGCGTGCCAAGGATCGAGTAAAGGCTGTTCAGTTTTCCGAATTCACTATTTTGCTAAGCAAAACCTTTTTAATCAAAATTGCGGTAGCACTGTTTTACAAATTATCGAAATGTCTCAAGTAGCCTGCTATGGAGGCTTTGTTGCTCAGGTGCTGTTGTTGTCGTGCAAGAAATTCCTTGAACAATGGGTCTACTCATCAATTGAGTAAACTTGTGTACTTTGTAGATGCAAAACGGATATTTCTGTACCCGCTTTTTAACTCGGCGCTTTCCTATATAAGTTCAGTTTCAGTACATTTCGCTACTATTTATCTTATTGTGAATGGGCTTCTGAGGCTGATTGATTTTTTTATTAGTTTAATTTGAAGTGATGATCATTTGCCTTGTGCATCTTAATAACAGCGCTACACAAGCCATTAGATTAGGTGAGGCGTTAGAGAAAGAATCACGAGAAAGAATCAGTCCGAGAGAGAGAGAAAGAAAGAGAGCTGCCTTACGGTATTTACTGATCGTTTGCAGAAGTTAAATTTATATTGGTCAGCAGGTTAAGTTTGTGATCTACCGGTACCTGGAGTTTATTCATATGACATTATGCAGTATCAAGTTATAATCCATTTTATCTAGCATCTTCTTGTTTTCTGGGTTTTTATAAGTTTTTATTGTCAAAGATCAGAGTTGAGTGGGCAGATGTTGAAATGTTTAATCCTTGGCCGGTGACTTGCAGTGGCGTAACGAGGGGCAGGGGGCGGCCGCCCCCGGGCAGGACAGGGGGGCAAAATTAGGCTTAAAAATTTTTTTTTTGAAAGAAATCAGGCAAGAATAGCTAAAAAGTACAAAAAGTAACTATTATGCATGAGCCTGACAGGGGCGCGGGCGCAGGGGGGGGCGCAAAATGAGGCTTCTGAGAATTTAACCAATTTTTACATGTAAAAAGACAAAAAAGCAAAAAAAAAAAAAGGTCATCAGAATTTTTGGCGGAAATAAGAAAAAAAATTTCAGGAAATTCTTGCCCCCGGGCGCACGGACCCCTAGTTACGCCACTGGTGACTTGTGATGTGCAATTGTCAGTTGTGTTTCTGATGAAAGTTTTCTCTTAATTAGATCTGGATTTTCTTGATTTTGCAGCAAGTGTAAACCAACTAACTGTAAATTATGTTTTTGTTGTTGTTAATTTGCTTTTTAATATGTTAGGGTCTTTACTCAAGAGTCACCATACATGTATAAGTGTTTTGAATTGGAATGTAGTACTTGTACCAAACTATTGTTGTTTCTAACCTAATTACAGTTTACTTCTAGTTGGATTTGGTATTCGAGTAGTTGGGTGAAAGTGCTGGTTGTTGCACTTTGAGTACTCGAAAGTACCCCAAGTTAGAAATTCGTGTTTTCTTCCAGTTATTGTTTTTTTTGCTAATTATCATGGGTAGCTGTTATTCAAGATATGTGTCAGTTGGATCAGTTTAATGTAATAAAGAATTAACATTACATGTCCTGTTCCTTCGTGCGCATGCTAATCACAATTTGGCCGAGTAGGCCCGAGTTTACTAGAAGTGGAAGGTTAACGAAATATTTTTGGCATTGTTTGAAGTGCCAGACTATCGTGCCTTTTCCTCTGTGGGTTTGTCTCTATGGAACAATCTGCCACCGAACATACGATCGCTAGCATTTTGAAACAGTTCGGGAAGCGTTTTCTGCTCGACTTAAGACATATTTGTTCGGTGATTCCTAGGTAACTGTGCCGGAGGGCTCGTAATTGCGAGTTACTTAAAGGGTGCTATACAAGTGCTATACATACATACATAATTACATATACGCAAACACACATACGTATATACATACATAGGCCTATATACTGATATCGGCCCAGCTTCATGCCTTAATTACTTATAGCTGTTAGATAATGACTGGTCTGTGGAGGTTACGTTTAAATTATATCGGCTACTCATTCAAGCAGTAGGCTAACGTAAATATTAACGTGTAGTGTATTGTGTAATGTTTTTGATCATTTATGTAGTGCCAAGGACTAGGCTATAGGCTATGACTCCTATGAGGCTGCTTCTCAGATATAGCCTAGGCCTATCCATCCGTCTTTGTGCTTTTACTTTAGCTTACGGCAGTGTTGTTTTCGTGAACGAAACGAGAACGAAAATGATTAAGCAATCGTTCACGAAAACGAAAACTAGAAAGTAATTTAGAACTAAAACTAAATAGCCTAGAAACGAAAAAGAATTGATGTAGAACGAAATAAAAACGAGAACGATATTGAAATCTTGAACGAAAACTATAGAAAACAAGTATACCTCTTTTTATAATTTTCGACGGTGACACAATTGAACGGCGCGCATGTAGGCCTAGGTCTATGAAATGCTGTCACCTTACTCCACTCACGTCCTTATGCCATAAAGAAGGGAGTGGGAGGGTGGCTTCCTGTTTCCGATCCCAATTTTCTGTATTTTACGTTCGATGCTCAATTTAAGAACGAATTGAGTAGTAGGGCTATTAAATTATTAATAACTAGACGTTTGCCCGTCCTAAGACAGTTAAAATGACCTCTGTAGCGTATATGATAGGAGCGCCATATACTGAAATTTAATAAGTGTAGTCCTCCCTTTCCTCCACCCTCTCCGTGTCACCTCTACCCCTTTCCCTGCCTCTCCTCCCTCCGCCCCTACCTCTTCCAGTCTCCCTCCACCTCCCCACCCCTGCCGTTCCCCTTCCCTCCACCTCCCATCCACCCTTTCCCTCCATACCCTCCATCCCTTCCACCTCCTCCACTCCCATCCCTCCTTCCCACTCCCCTCCACCCGTCCATCTCACTCCCCCTTCCCATTCCCTCCCTCCCGCCATCTGGTGAATGACGCAGTGAGAAAACAGCGTAACGCCGCCGACACACTGACATTTCTCCCCTATTATATTATTGATGAGTCTTAGTACAGGTTTTATCCGGTAGGAAACGCTAAAGTATTGAACACTTTATTACGCCACAGAGGCAGAACAATAACTAAACGATACAAAAATGAGAAAAAGAAAAGCAACATCTAGCATTAATTATAGTCCAGTATTGTATTGTATTGCATTGTATTGTATAATGTAAAGTATTGTATGGTAATACTTTGACTTTGTATAATTATGAAGAAAATAACGTTAAAATCCGATGTGCAGTTCTGATTGTCAAACTGTAAGCCCAGCTTGCATGTAGCCTACTGTATAGGCCTATCAATATGCAGGCACGTAGCCAGACCTAAATTCAAGAGGAGGCAACTTCACAGACCATTGGCAACATCCTGGTTATTGGGGTCAAAGATATAGAAGTTCCCGTCAACGAAACTGAACGAGAACAAAAATAATAGTCAATCGTTCACTAAGACTAAGCTTAAACTAGAACTACGATGATTTAATGCATAAAACTAAACTAAAACTAAAATGATTATCAGAAATAAAACTAAAACTAAACTGAAATGATTGATACTGAAAGTAAAATGAAAATGCTTCTCTGAACTAAATTAGCACTGACTTACATAATTCTACATAGGCCTACAGATATTAAGCCGACAGGAAATAAAGAAAGCCATATAGCTAGACTCTGTGAACGTGCGTTGCATAGATATTTATTAGGAATAATTCAAATTCAAATTCTAATTATTCAATTCAATTCAAGCAGTTTTATTGTTCCACAATTTGAGTACAGTATACAATTATCATCACGATTGCTGTCAGGCAACAAACGAAGAGCCCTGAAGGTCACGGACCCACGGGACCCATTCATTAGGGCTACTTATGCAGCCTAACATCCAAGTAGTGATAATTACGATTCACATTCCCGGAGATCTAATTTTTTTTATTAATCTAAAAGAAAACAAGCAAGAAAGAAAACAGACTGAGTAGGCCTAAACTGAAAAGTAATCATGTGCCTTCAATACACGGTTTCGGCGAGCCACGCGACGAACCACTGGTGGAATTTATTCATTTGCATTGAGAGTCGAAACGCCAGTTCTCTGAAAAAGAAAGAACAATGAGACTTATGCTTAAAATATTCTTTTTCTCTTTCATTCCTTGGAGTCTTATATTTCGACATGGCAGTGACATGACTAGGGAGTAGGCTACGAGGGGTGCGGGCTGCAACGCGTGACACTTTAAAGGGGTGACACCAAAATGACAAAATGACTGTCTAACAAAATTGTGTGCAGAGTTTCAGCAGAAATTTATTATTTTTAAAGTATTACAATAACATAGAACAACAAAAACATTTTTAAAGCCCAGCTTGCATGTACTGTATCAATATGCATTTGTCATATTAATTCTAATAGTAATTAGACTATGTCACTACTATTACCATTCTGTTATATAGGCCTACAGGAGTTACGATTACTTTTACGAGAAAATTAGTACAAAACCATTATTAAGGCTTCCGTATGATCTGGTAAGGGAGGAGGTTTATGACGGTGACACTATCAGTTACCGCAATGGGTGACACCAACCCTAGTGACGCCACAGTGACCGCAACATAAAATTCTCAAACAAGCTATAGTCCTACATAGGCATAGGCGGAGACTTGGTCTTGGGTTTGGGGGGACCTGTGGAGCGGCCGAAGGACGATCGGCGAGGCGCGCAGCGCCGAGCAGGGGTTTGGGGAGGGGATGTGCCCCTCCCCATCTAAAATTTTTTGAATTTCCACACTATAATGGTAGCATTTTAAGCTGTCATCTGAACAAAATTGCTTTATTATTTGAGTGCTGATAAGAACCATCTGTCACTCGTAGCTTACATGTAGTTTGAGTCGTGTTCGAGTTTGGGGAGGGGTTTGGGAGGGGATGTGACTCCTCCCCTATCTAAATTTTTTGAATTTCCACACTGTAATGGT
The DNA here is from genome assembly GCA_020284085.1 of Aporrectodea caliginosa. Taxonomy (NCBI): domain Eukaryota; kingdom Metazoa; phylum Annelida; class Clitellata; order Crassiclitellata; family Lumbricidae; genus Aporrectodea; species Aporrectodea caliginosa. The sequence goes on along the minus strand of JACEVL010000388.1, from coordinate 1,700,523 downwards.
AGTATTTTAAGATATCATCTGAACAAAATTGCTCGCTGTCACTCGTAGCTATTATTATTATTATTATATTCATTGAAATATTTCAGAAATATTGGGGGATATAAGCAGCTCCGTCCCCCCCCACCTCAAGTTTTGGAGGGGACCGTCCCCCCTGTCCCCCCTAAGTCTCCGCCCCTGTACATAGGCCTAATATAGTCATCGCGATTTACGCAGTCTGATGTGATATAGGCTTAATATATGCTAGGCCTATGCAATTATAATTTGCAAGTGCATTGTTATCGCACAGATCGCTTGTTCACGAAAAAAACTCATTTGACAATGCATGACCACAATCGAAAAGGTATTCAACGGCTGGCAATAGGCCTAGCTATAGTAATGTAAATCAATGAAATTTCTAAGTGCCACACAAAAACCGCGTCTATAGGCCCCTAAAAATAATTTTCTTCAAACAGGTAGGCCTATAAGCATTGCATTATAATTGTTAGGTGGGCCTACATCTGAGCATATTGTATTTTATTATAAGGTATTATAATCAGGGATCGGTTGGGATCGGAAAGGCGTTCCGGTCTTTTTTTTTACAACCGGCGCTCGCAATTCCCTCCACTCAGACATTCTAGTAGGTCCCCCTACTTCTGGACCGTGGTTGCGCCTCTGCCCTAATAGGATGAAATGTAGGCCCTATTGTAGCTATTATTCACTGCAGGTATGCAACAGAGGTCGATTGCTATAGGCCTATACGTACGATCAGTGTAGCATATTCCTCTGGTGACGCAGACGCCGTGTCCATCCTTGTCTGAGTGGCAGTCGGGTCCTTTGACGAGGCAAGGGGTTCTTATAAGCTTCTCGGTGGCACAGATGGTTTCGTTGCTGACGAGGCAGCCGTGGTCAGCCACGCAACAGGTGTCCTCTGAGACGCAGCGACCGCTGACCGCTTGACCATCGACTGTCATGTTGCACATCATGCACTACACACACAAACACACATCCCAAAAGCATCGTCTGATTTCAAAGGCTACATGCAGCGCATCAGTCGTTGTTCTTTCGTTGTTCTTTTGCTATTTTGCTATTCTGTCTTTTCTACTCATTGTTGCTCGTATAAAGCATATACAATGCAATACAATATCTCATGCTTTTAATAAAAGACTATTTTTGAAAACTTGCTGGCTTGAGTTCTTGCTAGCTTGGTTACTTGCTTTCTTGCTCGCTAATCTGCTTACTTACTTATTTTCATACTTATTGCTTGCTTATTTGCCTAAACAAACTTTGTATATCGTCAATTAAAGAAAGAGTATATACTACCCTAACAGCATTTCCATGGGCATTAGATAGACCCCCATAACAATATGGGTCTTATATATATGGGCTCCATGGTATGGGCATGCTGGTATAGGGTATACGTCTTGTATAATGCGATTTACCGTAAAAGATTACGAGTGCAAGGAGCAAGAAGGACGAAAGCATAATAAGTAGGCATGATTTTGAGATTGGATCTTGCGTTACTATGGCATCTGAAGTTTACAAGGAATTATAAGGCTACCATCCAGGGGCGGAGACTTAGGGGGACAGAGGGGACGGTTCCCTCCAAAACTTGAGGTGGAGGCCTTGGAGCTGCTTATATCCCCCCCAATATTTTGGCCGCTCCTTCATCTGCCCCCAACCAAGGACCAAGTCTCCGCCCATGCTACCATCGCTTAGCTAAACAGCTCCGTAGAGCTAGCCTACGGCTCATAAATATTTCTGTATCAAATCTTTCTCGTGAACGATTCAACTAGGCCTGTACACGAAATTGGACCTAGGCCTACATGTTAAGAAAAATATCGGTGCATATACCAAAAAATGTAAAATAGGCCTAATCATTACTGAAAATTCTGAACTTAGTCGCTTAAATATTTTAGAAGAAACGAGAGGCCTAATAATGAGGAAAATATGTTTTTTAAAACAGTCACAGCTGCAGGCAGTGATATTTTCGTGAATAAGAAGTAGAATTAGAATAATAATTATTTGATTTTCGTTCAGCAGAAGTAGAAGAAAAATTATTTTAAGAACGAGAATAGAATAAGAAGTGAAATTAAGACCTTCAGAAGTGAATAAGAATAAGTAGCATAATTATTTTAAGAACGAAAATTAAGAGACTTCTAATTTTTAGGTGCCATGTTTTATTACTTTGATGAAGTAGGTCCCTCAGAGAACAGTAGAAGGATATTATACCTGTATTCCTGGGTGTGGGGGGTCATATAACTATAAACTGGTTTAAACCGGCCTTAGAGCTTAGGGGCTAATAATATGCAAATGCCGGGTAAATGCAGCTATTGTCCAGGGTTGAGGGGGGTTGTCACCGGTCCTCTGAGGGAGCCAGCTATAGGCGGACAGGCTGGCTGACCAGAGGAGTGAGGTAAGATGTGATTGGCCTGTGGGAAGAGCCAGAGGTCAGGCACATGTGACTTAGGAAAGGTACGCCACGGACAAGGGATAATCCTTCTTGCCGTGGCTGCCTGGCTGGCTGTGAAGGAGAGTGGTCGTCTCTGGTGTAGAGAAAAGCGTAGAACTGCTGTCCGAGAGAGAAAGCAATTAAGGAAGCGTCTGGCCAGGGCCTAGATCAAAAATGAAATATATACTAGGCTAGAAGATTTTCTGTAGTAATATCTAAGGTAATATTGGTATTTGGACGGCTGAGAGGGCCAAATTCAAGGAAACGGTCCACTTTGTTTGACCCGAGGTCAAATCGGCCTCAGAGTTGTTTGAATTGGCAGGAAGGCCTCTTGTGCCCTTAGTGATATTCTTTTTGTGACCTTCGTTTATTTCTTAGTAATTTAATACCTAGTGTTATCAAATGTTCTCCCATTCCAGCCGAGTTGCTTCCCCTATTGATCCACGGAATAGTTATGCAAGGCAGGAACATGAACTCTCTCTCTGCTTGAACCTGGGCTCACTAGCCACGAGTCCCCCCTTGATCGTGGGACGCGGATGCCATCGGCCTCTTCGCAACGAAACCCATGCCTGCATTCGACCCATGAGGGATTAGAATTCGTTTATCAGGTCATGAAAATACGGTAATAGGGAATTCTTCAGAGTACCGCCATACAGAAATATGTTTAAAATGCATGTTCCTTATTTGGATTTGACGTAGCCTACAACTCTGCGCATAATGTGAATCTCGTAGCTAATCTCATGAACTCCAGCCTAGTTTCGCCACAGTTCTGCACTCCTGGCCAACTCAGCTTTAATGAGTACACTGATGGTTGGAAGATGAGACGGCGAGGGAGAGGACTCACTCCCAGCCCTCATTTGCGGAGACTAAGAAAATGAAGTCGCTAACGCTTCATACATATGGCTGCTTCAGGGTTAGCTTAAGGGACTGCTCTTCTTTCTCCTCCTCTTTTTCCTCTTCATAATATTCTCTGTGCATTAGGGAAATGGTTTAAAGGTTTTGTTCATATTTCTAATCGTGATAAGTGCACGAATAAGTAAAATTATGTGTTAACCTGAACTAGAAGTAAAATTATTTGAGAACCAGAAGTAGAAGTAAAATTATTTGAGAACTAGAAGTGGAAGGAGAAGTAAAATTGCTTCAACAGAAGTGAATAAGAACTAGAAGTAAAATTAATTCAGAACTAGAAGTAGAAGGAGAAGTAAAATCGCTTCAGCAGAAGTGAATAAGAACTAGAAGTAAAATTAATCAAAGAACAAAAATATCACTGGCTGCAGGACATTTCCGGTTCATCACTTCACAAAAAGCAAAAGGTTGTCGTTGAATGCTAATAGTAGGCCAATGAAGCCCTGGTGCTGCTTTTCCTTCAGTTTGTCTTCTTACTGCGTCCTGTTTAGCGAAATGTTTTGCCACCATAGAAAGAACGTTTTTACAGCACGAAAGCTATGCCTGTGTGCGATAAGTCTTCTGTTAAGCAACAGCATTACAACAGTCTGTATAAATTAGACAGAATTAGTTCACTAAATAGACTTATAGGTAATTAGTAATTAGGCCTACCTCTCTGACTGGTTTCACTAAAATCATGGACCGTTTGCCACCAGTCGGGCAGTTGCGAACAAAACAGGCGGAAGAAATAGAGAGGCTGACAAAGAGCAGGAAGACTATTGCTGTCACTGGCATCGTGAGGTTCAGTTTCGTCAGCTTCTTAGTGTAAGACATCTTCTGATCCTGTCCATCACATAAACATATTGGATTAAATTATCAACATTTTGAATACAGGCTGTACGGTTATTGGGAATAGGGCATCCGATGTCTGCTTTTGATCAGACCACTTTGAACATCTCTCTCCATGCAAGTTTCCGCATTAGGAATGACCCTACCAATTCTCTTTGCGGACATCCGCACTCCGTCGGAGTACCGAGGTCCTGATTAAATGGCCGTATCGATTTTACATGCAGCGCTAACTATGCTTAGTGGTGGCCTGGTGGACTCATTTGATATTGCCGTTTCCCACAAAATGGACTCTATAATTACCTCCTACGTAGCCTATAGAGTATAGACTGTCTACCGTTTGAAATAAGGCGCAGGCTGTACTGAAATAACTACACTGTGAGCGGAAAATGTGACCTTTAGAAAGTTCACAAAACTTAAATTCAAAATAACACTCTTTTTTTTAATCTGGAAAACAACCACGATCCGGTTCTATCAATCTATCTTGGAAGGTGTTTCAGCTCTCCGAGTTTCCATCTCTTCCTGGAAGTTTTTTAGACACGTTTGGCCCAAAATTCTATCGTCTAATCGTTAGACTGGGCATACTAGATCGCTCATGTGACATAGCTATACTTATTACTTAATAGTTCATGTAAGTACGTTGTTGGACGATCCGCCAAAAAGTATCAGATGAACTTTTTTGAAGTCACTTTTGCGTACTATAGCCTACCGATTAGTGAAAATGAGGTTGTGATTTGACTTAAAATCCTAGCCTAGATAATGGAGTTTACTGGATTCCTCAGTTGTAGTTTTGATTCAGATCCTAACCTGGGTAATGCAGAAGTTTACTTAAAGCTTCAAATCTCGCATTATAATAAGGCAAGTAGGCCTAAGTGGTACACTGTCCAACAGAGTTTCATTTTTAATGAGTGAACAAGCAGACCGACAAATTTAGAAATTCAAGATACCTATATCTTGTTTATGATGTTGTAATTAGCCTAGTAGCCAGAAAAAGGCTCCAGTGATATTTTAGTTCTTTGATTAATTTTACTTCTAGTTCTTACTCGATAAAATAAAATTGCGTTGATAGTTACATTGCATATAATAGAGTCTGAGAGCTATCGCCAAACCAGTCCAGGCAATGTCGTTCGATAGAGCAAGTGGACCGTTTCCCTCTCTGCCATCCAAATACCAATACACCTTAAATATTTCTACAGAAATTCTTGAAGCCTGATATATTTTACCGTTGATCTAGGCCTTGGCCACACGCTTCTCTTGCTTTCTCTCTTGGACGGCAGTTCCACGCTCTTCTCTTTCCACCAGAGACGACCACTCTCCTCCACAGTCAGCCACAGCAAGAAGGAGTCCCTTGCCGGCAGCCTACCTTTGATAAGTCACATTTGCCCGACGCATAGCTCTCCCCCACTGGCCAATAACACCTTCCCTCATTCCAATGGTCAGACAGCCGGCCGGTCGATGGCTGGCTCCCTCGGACGGCCGGTGAAAAATTCCTCAGCCATGCACAATAGCTGCATTTACCTAGCATTTCCATATGCTATTAGCCTCTAACCCTCAAAGCCGGTTTAAACTAGTTTAATGCTGTATGACCCCAGGTATAGGCCCTACAGGTGAAATGTCCTACTGTTCTGTGGGGAACCTACATCCTCACAGTACAAAAATACTGCCCTAAAATTTAAAAGTCTCTTAATTTTCGTTCTAAAAATATTTATGCTTATGAAGGTCTTAATTTCGCTTCTTATTCTATTTTCTCGTTCTTAAAATAATTTTTATTCTACTTCTACTTCTGCTGAACGATAATCAAATAATTATTATTCTTATTCTACTTCTTATTCACGAAAATATCAGTGGACTAATTGCTGTAGTAATAACAGTGCAAAACACTTAATACGAAAACCGATAGGACGAAAAAACGCTTTTAGTACGAAATGTAAGTTTTGTCTGTTCAAAGCTACATTGGTCTCTCCTCTACCAATACATCTAAACTTCAGCCTTCAGGCCACCCTAAACGCTACCGCTCGCCTCATAGGGGGCACTGCAAAGTTTGACCATATCTCGTATTTTATCCGTGACTCCCTTCACTGACTCCCCATCCGTCAGCGCATTCAATTCAAGATCTGGTCCCTCATGCGAAACTGTCTTGCTGGCTCTGCTCCTCACTATCTTAGGGCTTATTGTACCCCAGTATCTTCTCTGGACAGTCGTTCCTCCCTTCGGTCCTCGGTCCGTAGTTAGTCCTACTTGTTTGTCTCGCGGGTGCGTACTTCAACGGCCTAGTCTAGAAGTTTCGCTATTATTGGTCCCAATAGCTGGAACCGGTTGCATCAGTCCCTCAGGGCTGACCTATTCTCTATTTCGTCTGACCAGTTACGCCAGCGCCTGAAAACCTCTCTCTTTACCAGTGAAGACACTGGCCCGGGTCAGGAACGCCTCTGTTTTTGAGTGGAGCTATATAAATACTCGATTACGATTACGATTACGAAAGCATTTTAAGGTTAAATTATTCTCTTAGGACCAACTGAACAGAAGAAAATACCGGTTATTGTCTTGGATGTAACTCAATGTGAAGTCCTTCCACTGTTGACTGACACACAGCTGCTGCACAGGTTTCGGTCTCGCAATTTGTATGTATACATGCCTTTCATAGAGTGACACCAGCGGTAGGCATTATCTGATAGCAAATCACCAATCGATTAACAATTAAATAGAGTACTGTTGAGTACATGTTTGCAATTGAATTAAATAGGTGGAAACACCTGTGCTTCATTCATCATAGTCTACAAAAGGCACTTCGCTTTGATCGTTTTCTCTGGACTTCTATAGCGCCACTGTCATGATGCTCAAAGCATCAGTCGATGGTCGCTGTCAATCAAAATCGTTGTGCGAGCCAAATTCCAGGGTTGAGTTCGGTGGAAAGTCAAGAGGGCAAGTTCGAGAAGACAACGAAACCTCCACTATGCAGAACCGCGTTTTCTCGGTGGTGGGTCCCTCGGCCTGGAATGGCCTCCATCTGGAGCTTAGCCTCTTTCCTAGAACCTTCTCTCCCATGTTCTTTTTGACCGTGCTGGAGTCGGGAGCGCCTCTGAGTAGTTTTCTTGAGGGGCGCTATGCAAATGATCGAAATCAATGAATGAAAATGATACATCCTATGGAGGAAATGAGTCTAGGTAAAGTAGAATTTTTAGTTGATATCTGAAGACCAGAAGAGACTTTGCTGAGCGAATGTTTTCCAGAAGACAGTTCCAGGGTTTAGGGCCAGTAACAGAAGAGGCGCGCCTCAGAGATCCGTCCCAAGGACTGATGACTGACTAAGAAGATGTACTGCATGTGAGACGGTGCATAAACAGCCGGCAAGAATAGTCAATGAAATGAGATACAGGTATCTCCGCGAGGTTATCAAATGGGCCATTCAATTACCAGAAACACTAAAAATCGTAAAAACACTGCAGAAAACACCCCCAATGAGTTTTAAAGAAGAAAGGGTCTGTTAAAGGGAGAGGAAGGTCTAAAGTTGGTCGGCAGGTTACCAACACAGCGGTTACTGGCCGGTGTTTGTTAGGTTTGAGTATCAAAATTTCAATTCCATTTCAAGACAGTGGAGGGACACTCACTGCCTACTAGCAGCAGCGATTAACATCAACATTAGTACAAATTTAAGGTTAAAATGCAAATACAACTCAGTATAAACGAGAAACAAAACACTTAGGCCTATCTTGAACGATTTTTCTGAGGGAAACTCATCTACGGAGTTAGGCCTATACATCAGACAGAAGCAGCGGTCTTCGATACAATGTGGTCTTTCGATTGAGATAATGGGTTGAAACAGGTAGAAACACCTGTGCGTAATTCATCATAGTCAACAAAAGACACTTCGCCACTGAGCGGTGTTTCTGAAGGAAACTCGGAGTTAAACATAAAACAGCAAAAATCATCAGAAGCAGTGCAAGAGAGAATAACAGATTTCTAACAGATAACCAAAGAAGAGTATACGGCCATTAAATTTACTGTGGGGTACATTATAGGATGCGTGTAATTATGAACCTTCATTTATAAACATGCACTCAGTAAGCCTATATCGTAATCATAATAATACACACGTCCTTTAATGTGCGTCATTTGCTGCAGGCAAGGCATATAGGTCTACGTGGCGTTTCTGTAGGCTTTCGCAATCGACGCAACTTGGTCCAGCCTCCAGAGACTCTGAACACCCGTGCCATCAGCTGTCAACGGGAATCCGTTGGTTGGTTCCACGTGTGTGCGTGTGCCCGACACTGGTGACTCTTTCAGCTTACCGTGCATTGTTTTGCTAGCTGATGTAATATATTCACTCATAATGACATTTAGCATCATAAAGGCTAGAGCAGAGTAGATGCCTCTGAGTAGATGTCTTGAAGGGGCGCTATATATATAAATGTTCAATTACATTACATTACGCATGCTTATGTAGATGTTAAGGATGTCTGCACGGGTGAACTGCTTGTGATATTAGTAACAAACGTAAGACTTTTCATGTCGCAATTGTAATAATCTACCAGCTCTCCACACTCTTCGCAACTGTAAAATCGCCTAAAATTTTTCTTTCTATCTGACTTCTTAACAGCATCTGACATTGTAGCATCAACCTCTGCTTTTGCTGTCCGAGAAATCACTGCTTCAAGCAATCGCTCCTTGCTGATAGGATCCAGAGATCTTCCAAAGTGCATGAGCGAACCGAGGAGCAGGGGCGTCCATCCTATGGGGAGGGGATGAAGCAGAAATCTTCATAGCCTTTTCAGGGGGAAGAAATTTTTTGGTACATTAAACTTCTCAGTTTTTCCATCTTAGAAATTAATCAATTTATTTTTAGATTTGATGCGCCTCAGTTGATACGTCAGTGCAGTCAGAAACTGAAACTGATCAGAGAAGATAAACATTCGTGATGTGATGGTCTCTAGTTACAGAAGCACAGCAATTGCAACGTTCCACGATGTTGATGCAAACTTTCCGGTTCATTGAGAAAGAACCCAGGCAACATGACGAGAAAACTGAGAAAAGGAGAGTAAAATTAATGTGGTGCTCAGTAGCACAGACCACTGTCGTTTTGGTGTTTACAATGCAACAATTGATACGGTTGCTTGTCGAAACAGGAAAGTTTCCATGATAAGATGCTAGGAATTATTGAAGAAATGGATCATTTTACGCCAAGGAAGTTGATAGGCCTAACAGAGCGCCTACGAAGAGCACCACCTTTGACAGGTATTGTATTTATTTAAAAGGCGCGATATAAACGATGATGATGCCGAAGATGATGATAATATTTGGCGAGTCTATTTAAAGACGAGATAGCGCTACATAAATCTACCATACCTGTATGGCATACAGACATTAAGCCGACAGGAATAGAAAACCATATAAGTATAACTCTGTGAACGTGCGTTGCATAGATATTTATTAGGAATAATTAAATTCCACTTACTACATTCAATTCAATTCAAACAGTTTTATTGTTCCTCAATTTGAGTACAGTATACAATTATCATCACGATTGCCATTAGGCAACAAACGAAGAGCCCTGAAGGGTCACGGACCCACGGGACCCATTCATTAGGGCCACTTATGTAGCCTAGCATATAATATAAGTTATATATTATCACTACATAATTTATGTAGTGATAATTGCGATTCACTTTCAGGAGAACTAGATTTGTTTAATTAATCAAAAAGAAAGCAAGAAAGAAGACAGGCTGAGTCGGTCTAAACTGAAAAGTAATCATGTGCCTACAATACACGGTTTCGGCGAGCCACGCGACGAACCACTGGTGGAATGTATTCATTTGCATTGAGAGTCGAAACGCCACTTCTCTGAAAAAGAAAGAACAACGAGACTTACGTTAAAAATAATCTTTTTCTCTTTCGTTCCTTGGAGTCTCATATTTCGGCATGACAGCGGCGTCACTAGGGGTGCGAGGGGTGCGGGATGCAACGCGTTACACTTTCAGAGGGGGTGACACCAAAATGACAAAATGACTGGCTGAATTTGTTTTGCCGAGTTTCAGCAGAAATTTATTATTTTTAAATTAACAATGGCATAGAACAACAAACTTTTTTCGTAAGCCCAGCTTGCATAAGCTGTAGCCTATCAATATGCAGTTGTCATTTTAATTCTGCTAGTTGTTTATGTCACTACTATTACCATTACATTCTGTTATATACAGGAATTACTATTAACGAGTAACATTAGTACAAAAACATTATTAAGGCTTCCGTATCAGCGTTACCACTCCTTGGTTTTTTTCCCAAGATCTTGGGTTTTTTGATCCGACCTTGGGTTCTGGGGTTTTTTCCTGAAGACCTTGGGTTTTTTCCTTAGGTTTTTATTTCACGTAAAAATTGAACTTTCCTCTCCAAAATAATTAAAATCGTACAAAATGACAGTGATAATAAAATAAAACAAAGATAATAGATTGTCCATTACGGTCTGGATGATCGAGATCAATAAAAGTCTTAATATTTGTGCAGCGTGGTCTATGCTATTGCTAAATATAGAACTTAGTATAGCTCTAAAAGCAGATTGCATGATTTGCATCATTGCTCTTTTTCCGGAAGTCAAACTTTTGCCGCTTTGGCGGCTTTGCGCGTTCGAAATAAAGTCAAAGTCTAAAATATTCTATTTTTTACTTTAAGTAATTAAGTTTAAACATTAAATCAAAGTAAAAAATTGGAATGTGTGATAGAAGTAATAGTTCCAGCGATTCGGACTATGATGAAAAGAAAAACAAAGTCAACAAACGTAGTAGCAGCAGTGTTGCTAGTGTTGCTAGTGCAACATATCCAGCTAAAAAACGAAATCATGGTATCAGCAGTCATTTAATAACAATTGGCTTCAAGATCCGGAGCTCAAGGATTGGATTGAAGCTGATTCTAAAGACATGTTTGTGGTCAGATGCAAGGTATGTGACTTTAGTCTCTCGAATATAAACAAATCGTCGCTGTTAGCGCACAAAATGACACAGAAACATGTCAAGAATTTTGAATTTAAAAAGACATGACAAATATCAAGACGTTCTTTGTAACTCCCAAGACACCTTCGTTAAGAGAACAAGTGGCCAAAGCCGAACTCCTTCATGTTGAATTTTGGTTTAAATTGAGCAATGATCACATGAACTTCGGACTTTTGTCAAACTTTATGTGTGGACTCATGGCTCTGCCACACTCGTCGGCATGTGTTGAGAGAATTTTCTCACAGGTAAATATGGTCAAGACTGCTCAAACGAACAAACTGCATGCTGAAACTGTTGCCAGCCGTCTACTTGCTAAACAAGCAATTGCTGGAGACGGTGTCGACTGCCATGCTTGGACTCCTTCCAAGTCTTTGGTTGCAGATGTTGCTGAAGGACGTTTTCATCAGCGTTACAGTGAGAGACAAAAACTTACAAAAATGCAGGTAAGCACAACTTTGGTTACATTACCTCCTTCTGAAGAAGAAGATGCTTATGACGTTATTGGCGTATTGAAATAAACATTTGAGCGTTTTAAGGTTTGAAAATTGAAATTAAATAAACAAACTTCATTTGAATCATATGACTTGATTGCTACATTAATTCGTCATATTTTCAATTAACATTTTCAAATTTTGACCAATAGAACAAAAAGTTTATTTTAAAAACCGGTTTAATTGCATTATATTATAATATTTATCATTTATAATATATGATTTATTAATTATTATGTTATTATCCCCTTAATGTTTCAAAAGTTTGCAGAAAAACTGATCTTGGGTTTTCTTGGGTTTTTTTTATCGTCTGATCTTGGGTTTTTTATTTTTATTGAGTGGCAACACGGTTCCGTATGATCTAGTAAGGGAGTAGGTCCATGGGGGTGACACCATCGGTTACCGCAATGGGTGACACCAACCCTAGTGACACCACAGTGACTGCGACATCGACAAATTCTCAAAGAAGCTAGTCCTATATCTGATGTTATAAAGGCTTAATATATGCTAGGCCTATAATTATGCAGTTGTAAATTTCAAGTGCATTGTTATCGTGCAAAGCTTTTCTTCACGAAAAAAACTCAGTTGAGAATGCATGACCACAATCGAATAGAAAGGTCTTCAACGGCTGGCAATATTAGAATGTAAATCGAAATTTCTCAGCGACACACAGCAGAAACCGCGTCAGGGAGACCAGCTTATCCACCGGTGCAGTACATTGCTTTTTGTATATATATATATATATATATATATATATATATATATATATATATATATAGGCGCTATGCAATCTATATGGTATTCAAGATGCTCGCTATTCGTCTATATGAAGGAAACATTGACACATTGAACGGAACTTGCAAGAAAGCCTGTTGCCAGAAAGATGAAGAGAATATTTTGTTATGAGTCCAAGGCAATGTATTGTTTAATGCATAAATGTAATATAGTGTAATTTAATGGAATTTACTGTAATAATATAATTTGATATTATTATAATGTGCGCTAAATTCATTGCAACACAATATGACATAATAATAATTTTCTTCAGATTGGCAGATTTTTAAGCAAAACTGAAAACTAAAAGACCAAGACAAGACCAAGACAGTGGGGTGCCAAGACCGAGACCGAGACCGAGACCAAGACACGAGGTCCAAGTCTTAGATTGTTCGTATCCGATGTTCCGCAGTGCGTTTGCAGGCGGTCCAATAAAGCACGTACTTACTTACTTACTTACTTACTTACTTACTTACTTACTTACTTACTTGTTTACTTACTTAAGACAGTTCAAGACAGTGCTGACCGCACACTTTCGAAAGTGATGGAAATGCACAATGGACCCAAATCCCGAAAACAATTTTTCTCTCAACTGTTCAAGATTACCATGAACAAATCAGCGGATCTTCTGACTAGTAATAAGATTCAAGATGACCGCATTACAGGATGACCGAATTGCTGATCGACCAACTAACTGTTCGATAGATCGATCGATCGATGAATAGGCCGTGGGCAAAGTAGCCAAGTGGACAGAGCGCTCGGCCTGTAACGCGGAGTGTACGGGTTCAAGCCTCCGCTCCAGCGGTTAATTACTGTGTAGGGACCTTGAGCAAGTCCTTAACTGACAATTGCTCAGCGCATCGATGTTCTGTCGTATGGTCGTGTGCACTTCTGAACGTTGGAAGCAGGGAAATATCAAATGCATTTGCATCGTATTGTATTATATTATATGGTATTATTGTATAGGCCTAATGGGATGAAATGTATTGCAATTATTATTCACTGCAGATATACAACAGAGGTCGATTGCTATAATAGCCTAGGCCTATACGTACGACGGGTGCGGCATATTCCTCTGGTGACGCAGACGCCTTGTCCATCCTTGTCTGAGTGGCAGGTGGGTCCTTTGACGAGGAAATGGGTCCTGATACGATTTTCGATGGCACAGCTCTTGGTTTCGTCGTTGACGAGGCAGCCGTGGTCAGCCACGCAACAGGTGTCTCCAGAGACGCAGCGCCCGCTGACCGCTTGACCATCGACTGTCACGTTGCACGACAAGCACTACACGCACACACACACACATCCACAAGCAAGATCGTCTGATTTCAAAGGCTACAGCGCATTGATCAGTCGTTGTTTCTTGATTCTTGTTTTGCTTTCCTTGTCTTTTCTACTCATTGTTGCTCGTATAAAGTGTGTATCCACGCTTTTAATAAAAGACTATTTTTAAACTTCCAGGCTTGAATTCTTGCTAGCTTGCTTTCTTGTTCGCTAATCTGCTTACTTACTTACTTAAATACTAACTGCTTGCTTACTTTTGCCTGTAAACGAAATTAGACCTACATGTTTAAGAAAAAATATCATTGCATATACCACAAATGTAAAATAATCATTACTGAAAATTCTGAACTTAGTCGCTTAAATATTTTGGAAGAAACACGAGGCCTAATAATGAGGAAATTATGTTTTAAGAAACACATTCACAGCTGCTGTACATATCGGGTTCATCACTTCACAAAAAGGTTGTCGTTGAATGCTAATAGTGGGCTATTAGGCCAGCCCTGGCGCTGCCTTTCCTTCAGTTTGTCCTTTTCTTCTGTTTAACTAAATGTTTTGCCACTAGAAAGAACGTTTTTACAGCACGAAAGCTATGTCTGTGTGCGATAAGTCTTCTGTTAAGCAACAGCATTACAACAGTCTGTAGATTAGACAGAATGAGTTCACAAATAGACCTAGACTGAGTGGTCTCGCTAAGAGTAAGCTCATGGACCGTTTGCCACCAACCGGGCAGTTGCGAACAAAACAGGCGGAAGAAAGAGTGAGGCTGACAAAGAGCAGGAAGGCTATTGCTGTCACTGGCATCATGAGATTCAGTTTCGTCGGCTTCTTAGTGTAAGACATCTTCTGATCCTGTCCATATATAATAAAATAATATATATAATAAACATAATGGATTAAATTATCAGCATTTTGAATATAGGCTGTACGGTTATTGGGAATAGGGCATCCGATGTCTGCTTTTGATCAGACAACTTTGAACATCTCTCTCCATGCAAGTTTCCGCGTTAGGCATGACACTATAGCCTACCTATTCTCTTTGCGGACATCCGCACTCCATCGGAGTACCGAGGTCCTGATTATAGTACCCTGTCGGATTTACATGCAGCGTCAACTGTGTTAAGTGGTGGGCTCTTTTGATGTTGCCGCTTCCCGCAAATTGGACTCTAATTACATCGAACGTATAGACTGTCTACCGTTTGAAATAAGGTGCAGACTGTACTGAAATAACTACCCTATGAGCGGGAAATGCGACCTTCAGAAAGTTCATAAAACTTTAATTCAAAATAACACTTATTTTTTTAAATCTGGAAAGCAACCACGATCCAGTTCCATTAATCTCTCTTAGAAGGTGTTTCAGTCCTCCGAGTTTCCATTTCTTCCTGGAAGTTCTTTTAGGACACGTTTGGCACAAAATTCTGTCTTCCGATCGTTTGACTAGGCATACTAGATCGTTCATGTTACATAGCTATAGGCCTACTTATCAGTTCAAGTAAGTACATGTACGTTGTTGGACACCAAAAAATCAGATGAACTTTTTGAAGTCACTTTTCCGTAATATTGATAAGTGAGAAAAAGGTTGTGGTTTGGCTTAAAATCATAATCTAGATAATGGAGTTTACTGAATCCATCAGTTGTGGTTTTGATTCGAATCCTAACCTGAATAATGCAGAAATTTACTTTAAGCTTCAAATCTCGCATTATAAGACAAGTAGGCTAAGTGGTAGGCCTACACTAAGCAACAGAGTTTCATTTTGAATAAGTGCACAAGCAGACAGACAAATTTAGAAATTCGAAAAAATTATATCTTGTTTACGATGTTGTAACTAATGCAGTACTATCAGTGCAAAAACACTTACGACGAAAAAGGTTAGGACGAAGTATATTGCTCTTAGAACGAAATCGTAGAAATGTAAGTTTTATCTGTTTATATGCATTTTAAGGTTAAATTATTCTCTTAGAACGAAACTGAACAGAAGAAAATACCGGTTATTGTCAAAACGATCTTCAGTGTCTTGGATGTAACTCAATGTGAAGTCTTCCTTCTGTTGACTGACGTAAAACCGCTGCACAGGTTTTGGTAAGGTTTCGGCTTCGCACTTCGTATAGACTATAGCTAGCCTATATATACGCCTTTCATAGGTTGATACCAATCGATTAACAGAGTACTGCCGAGTACATATTTCTAATTGAATTAAATAGCCTAGGTGCACACCTGTGCATAATTCATCATAGTCTACAAAGGCACTTCGCTTTGATCGTTTTAACTGGACTTCTATACCGCCACTGTCATGATGATCAAGGCTTCAGTCGATGGTCGCTGTCAATCAAAATCGTTGTGCTAAATTCCACGTTAAGTCTGGTCGAAAGCCAAGAGAGTTGAAGAGGGAGTTCAAGAAGACAACGAAACAGCCTATGAAGGAAAGGAGTCCATGTAAAGGCGAGTTTTTAGTTGAAATCCGAAGACCAGAACGGCGAATGTTTTCGAGAATGTTTTCCGAGCGAATGTTTTCGAGAAGACAGTTCCTACATGTAGGTCTAGGGCCAGCAACAGAAAAGGCGCGCCTCCGATATCCTTCCCAAAGACCGATGACTGACTAACAAGAGGTACTGAGATGGTGCATAAACAGCCAGGCAAAAATAGTAAGTGAAATGAGGTACAGATATCTCCACGAGGTTATCAAATGGGCCATTTAATTACCAGAAACACTAAAAATCGTAAAAACACTGCAAAAACAACCCAATGAGTTTCGAAGAAGAAAGGATCTATCAAGGAGCGAGGAAGGTCTAAAGCTGGTGGGCAAGTAACCCCTACACAACAGGAACTAAACAGTAACAGTAACGAGGCCCGGTCGTGTTAGGTTTGGATATCAATATTTCAATTGCCTACCAGCAGAAGCGATTAACGTCAACATCAGTACAAAATTTAAGGTTAAAATACAAATACAACTCAGTATAAACGAGAAACAAAACACTTATCTTATTATAGGATGCGTGTAATTATGAACTTTCATTTATTAATATGCACTAAATAGGCCTAAGCGTTATCATAATATAATTATGCACGCGTCCATTAATAAGCGTAATTTGCTGCAGGCAAGTCATAGGGCTGCTTAGCGTTTCTGGTTGCATAGTAGGCAAATACGCAATCGACGCAACTTGGTCCAGAGACTCTGAACATCTGTGCTATCTTCAGCTGTCGACGGAAATCCGTTGGTTGGTTCCACGTGTGTGCGTGGGCCCCCACTGGTGACGCTTTCAGCTTACTATGCATTATTGTACTAGCTGATGTGTGGCACGGTGGCCTACTGGTTAGAGCGGTTGACCTGTAATGCGATGAGTACGGGTTCGATTCTGGTCGGGGACGGTTACTGTGTAGAGACAGTGAGCAAGTCCTTCGCACACAATTGCTCTGCAACAGTGATATTTTTGTTCTTTGATTAATTTTACTTCTAGTTCTTATTCACTTCTGCTGAAGCGATTTTACTTCTCCTTCTACTTCTAGTTCTGAATTAATTTTACTTCTAGTTCTTATTCACTTCTGTTGAAGCAATTTTACTTCTCCTTCCACTTCTAGTTCTCAAATAATTTTACTTCTACTTCTGGTTCTCAAATAATTTTACTTCTAGTTCAGGTTAACACATAATTTTACTTATTCGTGCACTTATCACGATTAGAAATATGAACAAAACCTTTAAACCATTTCCCTAATGCACAGAGAATATTATGAAGAGGAAAAAGAGGAGGAGAAAGAAGAGCAGTCCCTTAAGCTAACCCTGAAGCAGCCATATGTATGAAGCGTTAGCGACTTCATTTTCTTAGTCTCCGCAAATGAGGGCTGGGAGTGAGTCCTCTCCCTCGCCGTCTCATCTTCCAACCAACAGTGTACTCATTAAAGCTGAGTTGGCCAGGAGTGCAGAACTGTGGCGAAACTAGGCTGGAGTTCATGAGATTAGCTACGAGATTCACATTATGCGCAGAGTTGTAGGCTACGTCAAATCCAAATAAGGAACATGCATTTTAAACATATTTCTGTATGGCGGTACTCTGAAGAATTCCCTATTACCGTATTTTCATGACCTGATAAACGAATTCTAATCCCTCATGGGTCGAATGCAGGCATGGGTTTCGTTGCGAAGAGGCCGATGGCATCCGCGTCCCACGATCAAGGGGGGACTCGTGGCTAGTGAGCCCAGGTTCAAGCAGAGAGAGAGTTCATGTTCCTGCCTTGCATAACTATTCCGTGGATCAATAGGGGAAGCACCTCGGCTGGAATGGGAGAACATTTGATAACACTAGGTATTAAATTACTAAGAAATAAACGAAGGTCACAAAAAGAATATCACTAAGGGCACAAGAGGCCTTCCTGCCAATTCAAACAACTCTGAGGCCGATTTGACCTCGGGTCAAACAAAGTGGACCGTTTCCTTGAATTTGGCCCTCTCAGCCGTCCAAATACCAATATTACCTTAGATATTACTACAGAAAATCTTCTAGCCTAGTATATATTTCATTTTTGATCTAGGCCCTGGCCAGACGCTTCCTTTGCTTTCTCTCTCGGACAGCAGTTCTACGCTTTTCTCTACACCAGAGACGACCACTCTCCTTCACAGCCAGCCAGGCAGCCACGGCAAGAAGGATTATCCCTTGTCCGTGGCGTACCTTTCCTAAGTCACATGTGCCTGACCTCTGGCTCTTCCCACAGGCCAATCACATCTTACCTCACTCCTCTGGTCAGCCAGCCTGTCCGCCTATAGCTGGCTCCCTCAGAGGACCGGTGACAACCCCCCTCAACCCTGCACAATAGCTGCATTTACCCGGCATTTGCATATTATTAGCCCCTAAGCTCTAAGGCCGGTTTAAACCAGTTTATAGTTATATGACCCCCCACACCCAGGAATAGAGATCCTGAGTGGCCGAGTGGGCTGGTAGCCCGCTCGTCACGCCGGCGCCCCGGGTTCGCTTCCCGGTCGGGTCGGTTTATCAGAGATTAATTTCTCGGATCTTTACTGCGGGTGGCTCGGTCGCAATTTAAACGTGGAGTACGAGGTTGCTTTCTGCCTCCGACACTAATCATCTTCGATATGAAAAAGTGTCGTTAAGCCGAAACAATTTAATTTACACCCAGGAATACAGGTATAATATCCTTCTACTGTTCTCTGAGGGACCTACTTCATCAAAGTAATAAAACATGGCACCTAAAAATTAGAAGTCTCTTAATTTTCGTTCTTAAAATAATTATGCTACTTATTCTTATTCACTTCTGAAGGTCTTAATTTCACTTCTTATTCTATTCTCGTTCTTAAAATAATTTTTATTCTACTTCTACTTCTGCTGAACGAAAATCAAATAATTATTATTCTAATTCTACTTCTTATTCACGAAAATATCACTGCTCTGCAATATAATTGCATCGGCGCCGTCGAGGCGTGTGCACTTCTGAGCTTTGGATCACCTTTGGAAGAAAGGCGATATCAAATACAGTTGTATTGTATTGCATTGTGTGAAGATTTTTCGAGTTTTTATTCCAGCAGAACAAACCTCAATTTCTAACATCAACGCAAATCTAAGTTATCTAACAAAGTCAGCAATATATGCTATAAATACGCGATTGTTAATCTCAGTCCGTCGAGACGCAGATATCATTGGCCTACCCTCTCTGTCCGTTTGAGCTGAGTTTTACCCCTCTAACTCTTACAAGACCTAAACATTGAGGGGTAAGACTCAGCTCAAACGGACAGAGAAGGTAGCTCATGTCAGAACTTTTTGGCTAGAGTCGTAAATAATATAACCCCTCTGTTTAAATATTTGCACTGACTTCCTCTTCAGGAAAGAATTAGATTCAAATAGGGGCTCATAATTATTAAACTGTGAACTCTGGTCAATAGTAGGCCTTATACTTTAAATCAGTCATCTCATTATTCAATCAATAGGATACTTAAAATCAGTCATCTCATTATTCAATGACTTCATCTGATTATATTTGTTTGGTCATACCTAAATAAAGAACTGTTTTTGGTGAACGAGCTTTTTCGGTTGCTGGACGTAACTTTTTTGAACTCTCTCCCTGTGTAATTCTTATGCTCTGCTCAGTCGCTTATGTGATTTCGTTCTCAACTTAAAACTTGACACTTTCAAATTGCTTATCCACCGTAAGCTACCAGCTGTTTTACGGATTTTGGAAATTGACCTGATTACGATTTGGGTTTGTGTTGCATCGGTTGATGCTTTGTGCATTAGACACCGGGGCAATAGAAATTACTAATTACAATTACCATTTTATCAATACTTCAAGTCATAAGAAAATATAGATCACTGTCAAGTACACTAATGCAATAGAATGCAATTGTACACACTAGCGAGTGTCGATAAAAGTAGAAAATGTTGATTTCTCAAAAGTATTTTGAACAACAATTTTCAAAAGTATTTTCAAAATACTATTTTATTTTGTATTTTCAAAATACTTTTAATAAGTATTTTGTATAAGTATTTAAAAAAAATACTTTTAAAAAGTATTTTATTTTGTATTTTCAAAATACTTTTACATAGTATTTTGCCCATCACTGGTGATTTGGCTGTTCCGGGGCTTACACAAAGTGTGTAGTTGGGAATTAAATCTGAGCAGCTAAAAATCAGATTTTTTGCAGTTCAGTGATCTCGTCCTAACCTAAAAAGAACCGGAACACGGGCTTCAGGCGCCATGTTAATCTATACATTTTTACAGGTAAGGTCGACAAAGAAGAACCGGAACGCCTTTCCGGTGCGTTCCGTTCCCAACCGATCCCTGGTGCAGTTCCTTTTTGCAGTATAAATCAACGAAAGTAGCTAATAATTAAACTAGTGGTAAAAATATAAGACACGTTCAAGTGCATTGAATTAACTTTTACACTTCTAGTGACTGTTTGCGCTATACTGGCATAAGATAAAAAAAATACAGATACAGACAAGGAGTCTTTAAACCAAGCTGCTGGTTCGCCGAGTCCGAAATAAGCCAAATAACGATTGTAAAACGAGATTAAACGCAAACAGTAATTGCAGTTGACAGATGTTCTTTGCGGCGTTTCTTTGTCCTTCTCGTTAGCTCATACCTTTCAGTGTCTTTGTTGCACGATCTGGTTGCGCCACAAGTTCCTTCTTCAGAGCCTGAGTCCACCCTCCAGGCAAGTCATCTTTTATTAAAGCTAGCAGCCGTTGTTTCACCGAATTAGTACCCTCTTCGACGTCGAGGATAGTGATGTCTTCTCCTTGTAACGACTTCTTGTATCTAGTGAAAAAAATCAGTCAAAAATGAATAAGGTATGAGTTTATCCGTATCGAGAAGAAATGCCAAAAAGCCACTTGAAGCTTTATCCTCGGATTATTGCATATACAGACCAGGCGAAAGCCATGAAACCGGGAATAAATTTACTAATGCAAATGAAAATTCCTTAGAACAAGCCCTGGGCTGTTCCATCTAGTCACATGCATCAACTGCTAGAATACGCTGAAACTTAGCTAAGAAGCTTTGATGAGTTTCGGACAGTCTTCTTTACAATAAATCGGGAGTTTGTTCAAAAACTGGGCAACTAATCTTGCCGAAATCTAACGGAGTTTCACTGGACGTGCATGGTTTATGCCCTGTTATGTTGTATACACCGTGGAGCAGACAGACTAAAGCAGCTAAAAGGCCAATTATTAGACTAAAGCAGCTTATAACCACTTTGTAATTACGTCACTGCCCGTACTCTGGCAGTGCCAGTCCCAAGTTTGGAAAATGAGGAGGGCGACGTTCATGGCTCTGACAGCCATATAATCTTGTTAAACACAAGAAAGAGGTCACTCTTGATGTGCTACATGTATACCCTATCCTTTGGTGGTACACGTGTATGCTACACAGGCCTTAATTGCCTACGGGACATAATTAACATCATTCTGCTTGTTTCGGTTTCCCACAACATGTTGCTTGCTTGTTCAGCTTCAGTAATGACTTACATCCTTTTACGAGTCCTACGAAACATAGGCCTAAGCCTGTATACAAGACGTAATTAACGTTTCGAGGGTCGTTGCAGTTAAACTTTTCAACGAAACGAATGGAATACGCAGGCTAGTTCATGGATTTATGATGACAGATCAGGAAATGATTTGCCGTTGGAGTCAACTCTACTTTGGATGTTTTCTCAATGCATATTTAACTGTTTTTTCGGGCGGGTGTTGCTATCG
Source organism: Aporrectodea caliginosa (assembly GCA_020284085.1). Lineage (NCBI taxonomy): Eukaryota > Metazoa > Annelida > Clitellata > Crassiclitellata > Lumbricidae > Aporrectodea > Aporrectodea caliginosa. The sequence goes on along the minus strand of JACEVL010000388.1, from coordinate 1,678,645 downwards.
TCATGTAGAAAGGGTCTGACTTCCTCGGGTGCTTGGAGTTGGCTCTGGAGACAGGCAAGGAAAACAAGTCAAAATGTTATGGTAATATATAATTTTTATGATTATTATATGGGAACTGTTGTGTCAATACTGCTTGTTATCTGTTTCTGAACAGAGACTGTCATTTATCACATAATCACTGAATTTTCATAGTCAAGTCCTTTGTGCATACTCCACATCATCCTTTCTGACCGTAACCAGCTATTTCACATCATGCGTAATCGTATGTTTGCTTCAACCTAATAATGGAATAATAAATCCTATCATGCTGTTGTGCATGCTTTTGCATCGTAACACCTTCTTCAGTGTCTTATAATAATAACAATAATCTTCGTTTATTGATTCAAACTTACATGAACGCAGCATGATTACAAGTCATAGTATGAACGGATGATTACAAGTTATTACAGGAGTCGAATTTAACTGTACGGCAGCCATGCAAGGCACCCATCTGCCCTACTGTTCATTTTACCGATGCCATCTGGCGAATGAAAGGCTGAGTCGACCTTTGGGAGGGTAGCGCGAATCGATCCCGCGTCCATTCTGATCTTCTGCTCTTCGTGCTGGAGTGTTAGGGGCCGTCCATAAATGACGTCACGCTATTTTGGCCGATTTTTGACCCCCTCCCCCCCTCGTCACACTTCGTCACAAAAGGTAACACCCCCTTGAAAAATGACGTCACAAAGCTCTGACCCCCCCTACAACCAAATTTCCATTTGATAATAAAACATGTTTCAAGTCACATTTATTGTCATTGTAATAAGTATTTAAAAATCTGATGGCGAAAAATATTTAAATAATTAGAAAATTATTAATAATGGTGCCCGTATACATTAAAATAATAAAAAAATTATGAAAATTTTAATACTCAAAATTAGTGCTGTTATTTTAAACTTAAAATGTTGTTAATTGTTAAATTTAATTACACAGACCTGATGTGACGTCACACTTCGCTGACCCCCCCTCCCCCACGTCACACATCGTCACAAATTTCCGACCCCCTCCCCCCCTAGGTGCGTGACGTCATTTATGGACGGCCCCTTAACCATTCACCTAAACCCCTCCCATATGCTTAGTAGCAGCTTACTGCATACACGTATCAGGTTGGAATCCACTCCAGAACTATTGGATTGCTTCTGTATCAGACTGTATTCCTACTTCGGTATTTATTGTCTTTCTCGATATGAATGTCTTCGCACATAAAAATCCTTTCCAAGTCATACTAGATTATTTGAGCTAAATTACACAGAACGAAAGCATAACGAATATCTGACTACCGCCTAACTTGGTCTTTCTCTCTTTCTGGAATTTCACTTCTTACTGCATCTCCAAGTTACTATAAATGTCGACTCAGCCTTTCACTCGCCAGATAGTGTGAGTAAAATGAGCAGTAAGACATGATGGGCGCCTTGCATGGCTGCCAAACAGTTAAATTCGACTCCTGTGATAACTTGTGGTTATCCGTTCATACTATGAATTGTCATCGTATACTGCGGTGTGTCAGTTCGAAACAATAAACGAAGATTATTAAAAGTTAACAGCCGATAGTTCATTTTCAATGCACATTATATGTGCACAGTGCACACCTGCCGCTAAAGGTCGACCGAATTGCCCAGCGGAAGGATAAATTATGAACCATGAATCATCGAATGACGTCATGGAAACTTCTACACGAAACACGTTCTTGTAACTTGCTCATTAATCAGAGTAATTACGTAATATCAAGTTCACTGCTTATAACCTTATAGGCTTATATATCCTGTCTTGTCTAGCGATTAGGCTACTATCTTTCCATAGACTTAGTTATAATGTTTTACGTGAGACTTACTCATACTACCTTACATTTACCTTAAACCTATAACGTCATCTTTCTTCTTCAACAGATAATATAGTCTGCTCAACCTGAGCACATAATGGTGGCGTCCCACATCACCTGTTTTAGTGCTGCTATAGCGATTATTCCCGGAGTTTGACTTTCCCGAATCACCAGATGTCGCTGCGACGACTTTTTAATAAACCGTCATCAACTCTGCTCACGCCTGCCATCTTTCTGTTTGCGTGCAAACTAATATCCTTCCGCTGGGCAATTCGGTCGGCCCAAGGCGGCAGATGTGCGCATATGTGTGCATTGAAAATGTTTTACGGCAGCGTTAGGGGGCTCCAATAGTCACCGAAGCGTTTTTGCGCCTCGCCTTTCTGCCTGATTAGGCAGAACGGCTTTCGCTGGAATGAGAATCTACGAGCCTTTCCAGGCGACGTGGATTTCTTTGCGCATGGAAAAACCATGTCTCAAGAGGTCGTTAATTTATTTTCCTTTCGCGACTCGGGCGTTCGTCGCGCGATGAAATTGAAGCGCGAGAGTGGAGAGGCGGGACGCTGGTTACCCGACTGGGTGGAGAGTTCTCAGGGTTGATCTGTTTAGGGTGAAGAATGAGGGTTCGAGTGGCAGTTGCACTGGACGTCGGCCGTGTTTATCCGGTTAGGAGTGGGTTCTTTTTCCTCGGATGGAGTGATGACCCCACCCCAGTGGAAAATCGCTCAAGTGTTTCTCTTCTGCGTGGTGTTCGAATTGCGATGTAGCAGAATTGTATTTTCCTGCAGCGAGGATCACAAACTCTGGCATAGTTATTATTTCAACCGAGTTACAATCGTTTGCATGAATTATGCAGATAGACGTCGTTTTCATACTACAACCTGATGAAAGTATACGGCTGTTGACCACTGGTTCTAACTGCTTAATTACCATAATTATGGTAATTGATAAGGCACAACAACTTCGTGCAACGACCCGGGGCAGGTTGTGTCTATGCGTCTGTGAACAGTTATTCTGCGAGAGGCGCTATATAAATCTACTGATACTATACTCGTGTCTCTGTCGTCATGCTGTAGAATTGGTGCAGGATGGGAAGTAAATTGCAAGTCTTAGATTAGGGCTGCCAACTTTTGAGTTTTCCAATCCAGGATGCCCGCATAGTCACTCGATATGTCAATATGCCATTGCCAATTATTGACGATGTTCTCATCACTGTAACGAGTGTTGCGTCAGCTTAATAGTAACATTACAGTCTGCTGAAAATTGGCCTGCTTCGCAAAATTTTTTAAATTACAGTTAAATCATCAAAAGACAAATGGCCCATTATATAAAATTACAATCATCATCGATGATGTCGATGATGATGATGATGATGATGATGATGATGATGATGATGATGATGATGATGATGATGATGATGATGATGATGATGATGATAAGGATGCAGATATGTTCTTATAATATGTATCCCTGTATGTATTATTATTATTATTATTATTATTATTATTATTATTATTATTATTATTATTATTATTATTACTATTATTATTATTATAAAATCAGAGTTCTTAAAATCATGGTTCTTAAATCATGGTTCTAGGGCCTCATCGAACCCAGGCACGCGATAGCGTTAAACCGCTGGATTGTAACTGAAATCTTTTGGAACAGGAAGAAAGTTTCTTGAAGATCTTATTATTATTATTATTATTATTATTATTATTATTATTATTATTATTATTATTATTATTATTATTATTATTATTAAAGAAATTGAGTTGTCTGTGGAAATTATAGAAGATAGTGAGAAGTGGAAGTAGTTGGTAAGAAGTAAGGAATTAATATCTGTGGAAATGAAGGAAGATGAGCGAGAAGTGGAAGTATACAATTGGTAGGAAGTGAGAATTTATGTCCGTGAAATAAAGTACGACGAGCGAGCGAGAAGTGGCGATATTTCGTCGCACTGTAGTCCCTACTGTTTGTAAATCAGTCAAGTGATAGTTTGGAGTCCATTAGATCTTTATCCCGGGGAGGACCGACCGTCCTTAAATCTGCCACCTAGCGTCCGGCAGAGGAGTAATAACACTCCGTCTGCTTCATCTAATTTGAATCCTTGTGCCACCACAGTGGCCATCGTCTCTGATTAGAGTCGCGGCTGTCGTCGCCAGTGGATCAGGTGGTGCTCCTGTGTACTGGAGCTACATAAATATGCAACAGCTATTTGTAATCGGATTTCGACCGACGCTGGCTTATGCCAATCCAAAGACAGGCATCTGTAGGAAGTCGGTTGATGTTGATCTCTGACTCCACACCTTAGTTCTCTGTTCTACGCCTCCTTTGATCTCTTTTCTCTCTCTGTCTCTCTCACTCACTCTGTCTCTGTATCTGTCTCCGTCTTCGTCTCCATCTCTATCTCTCTGTCTGTCTCTGTCTGTCTGTCTGTCTTTGTCTCTCTCTCTCTCCCTCCCTCTTCCGTTCGCTCTTCTTCCTCTCTTTCTCTGTCTCTCTGTCTGTATGTCTGTCTGGCTGTCTGTCTCCCTTGAGTCCTTCCTCTTCTTGTCGCTCTCCTTCTTCTCTTTCTCTGTCTCCATCTAACGTCCTCTGTTTTCCACTTTCTCGTCTCATCCTTATATCTGTCTTCCTGTCTGCCTCTCTAGACAATCAAATCATACAGTGGCAGCACGTCTTCATTTTGAAGCTTTGTTTTGGGCCGTTTTCAAAGGCGAGCAATGGAAAACCGTTTACACAGAAGGTAATTCGAGTCCCGAGATATTTGCCGTCTCTGGTCTCTCGGTGAGCATGTACCCGCATACTATACCATCGGACTGTTGATGACCATAGAGGGCAAAGTTGAAGCCAAGGTGGTGTAGGAGACAGGGAGCAGAGTGCACCAAATCCTACTCAGCACCAGCAATGCCTCGCGTTGTCGAATCAGAATATTTTGAATCCTCCCTGTTCTGTAAGAAGTAATGACAGCTGAAGTTTTATTTCGAATGCATCTGATAAGATCAACGGCCTTTGATGTCATATATATGATGACGTTAAACTTTGGAATACAAAAAAGATCATATGCTTCACCATGCAGCTAACCATTACATTAAAAAATATTCGAACTTTTATTCTAACATTTTGTAGTCTTTAGGCACAGCACCGCGGGCCAGAAACAAATCATCGGCGGACCAGAAATGGCCCTAGGGCCTGCTCTTTGACATCACTGCGTTACAGTCTAGCCTGTAGCCCTACCGAAGAACACAAGAACAAAATTGATTATGATCTTAATACAAGAATCTTCATCCAAAAATAATCCAAAAGAATTGAATCACACGCAAATGTCACATACTTCAAACTGAACAGAGCTAGACAATGAGTAGATTTCTTGAAGGGGCGCTGTATAAATGTCAAGAATGAATGAATGAATGAATGACTAATATGTTTATATGCACACGACTGCCAGAGTTCCGGAATGAATGCACTATAGTCCGAGAAACTTTGAAGACGTGTCTGCAGTCTTGAGCTTAACAAGATATAGGAGTTCATCGATTCTCTCTTCCATTACACTATACTAGCGAAATAAAATCACGAAGCGCTATATAAATACCTATACTTACCCACTGACGTTGATTTTCATTAGCAAAGCGCCAAAGCCGTGTACGATTCAAAAGGGATGAATGTTCAATTAGGATGCAATGTTATCGGCGACGATTTCCCATAAAAAGTAACGACACGTTTTCGATTAAAACGACACGCACTTAATTTCGTAATTAGGTCGGGCTTTTCCTACTACAGCAGCATACTTTGGTACTTAAGTACTTAAGTAGGTTTAGCGCTACTTCTCGTTTTCGTTTCGTTCCCTCATCTGCTTCCTCTCTCCTTCCTTCCTTTCTAGATCTTCCATTTCCCGCCTGTGATCAGACTGATGTAATTACATCGAGACAAGCCAAAGGCACGAGAGACCGTTGCATCTTCCATCATCTTCATCCTTCTAATTATCTCCCTCCTCCGTGTCCACCTCCTCCTCTGCCTCCTCCTCATCTCCCGCCTCCTCCTCCTCCTCCTCCTATTCCATCTCCTCTCCTCTTTCTCCTCCTCCTCTTCCTTATCTTCCTCCTACGCATCATTCCAATACCAATGGCATCTCGTTCAATGGGTCGGTGGCTGTTGCCCACTGTTTCCGTCGTAGCCCCAACCGTGCACAAGCATCCGCCATACCGATAAGTGTGGACAATGGACGATTCACGCAACCAATAAACGTAACGAAAGTCATCCGTATCACCCAGAAGCCGAGCCGAGCCAAGCCGAGCCGAGCCCAGCCGAGCCGAGTCCATCCGAGTCCACTCGTACACACAGCCGAGTCAACTCGACACGAGACGACTCGAGTCTGTATCGGCGCGCAGCCGAGTCCAAACCAGACCGTCCGAGCGGAGCCGAGTGAAGCCGAGAGAATCCGAGTTGTCGGTCGAGTGGCTGTGACGGAGTGACGTACTATCTCGAATGTTCAGTGACTGCATTTAAACGCCGGCTGCTGGCTTCAACGCGCTAGATACGGACAGGTCGGTTGGTGACTTGTGGATGAATATTGAAGGTGTCTTGCAGACTATAGCTAGGGACTCTTCGGCGATGACGATATAAAGATGATACAGACAGACGTGCGTTGAAGAATGGAGAGGCAGCAATTCTCCTTCTGAATGGTTACATTGTTACTTACACAGGTCTATTCTACTCCATATCGGCTGGTAAGAGTCCTATTCGCGTATCCTTGTGGCGAAAAATGCTTTATTAATAAGAACTTATCTTAAATGCTCTTAGCTCTGCCATTTCTTACGACTATGATAAAAATGACAATGCCTTTTTGTCTAACGTTTGCCAACCCAGCTACTGGACAGAAAAAAGCGAGAAAAATCTGAAGGACAACTGTTACAGCCAACCCTACTTACCTCAAAAACAGTGGTCGATTGTATTCTGATTAAAGGGAAAACGACTGAACTGAACTCCAGCTGTCTGTTTGAGCTTTTTTAATTGAACAACTTACCCATTTTCTTCGAATATCGCTCCTTCTCTGCTTCGTTCGCTCCGTAGATCATTCATTCGTTCGTTCTTTCGCTCCTTCTTTCCTTCCGTCCGTCTGTCCTTCCTTACTTCCTTTCTTCTGTCTTTCTTGATTTTCTTTCGTTTGCAATTTGTCCAACTGATTTTCTTAATTTCTTCATTCCTTTGTTATTTGTTTCTTCTTTTCTTTATTTTACCTGTCTTTCTTCCTACCTTCCTTTATTTCTTCTATTGTTTTGTCTTGATTCTTTCTTTCCTTCCTTCATTCCTTCTTTTCTTCCTTATTTCTTCCTTCCTTTTTGCTTGACCCTAATTTATTAGTCATTCTCTTTCTATATATGTTTTTAATGATTCTGCTTCTATTCCTCTCGTTCATTAATTCCTTCTTTTCTTCCTTATTTCATCCTTCCTTTTTGCTTGACCCCAGTTTATTAGTCATTCTCTTTCTATATATGTTTTTAATGATTCTGCTTCTATTCCCCTCTCCTTCTTCCCATCTTCGTACAGCGCTCCAGGCCTCTCTTTCCTCTTTCATGCCTCTGTTCACCTTACGCAGGCTACGCTATCCTTCACCCTCTTCTTTCCTTCCGTCCGCCCGTACTGCCTTTTGTCCATCCTTTACTCCGCCATTCATTCCTCCAACAGTCTCTCTCTCTCCACAACCCTTCCTATATCTTCCGCCTGCGTCCTTCAGACGGTTCCTTCCCGTTTCCATGACAGCCTGCCTAACGTCTCTCCCGTCGCCCCGTTCCAATCCACCTGCATCAAAGACGGAGAAGTGGAATAATCTCCATCGTATACATTAACTGGGTCGGTCGGTCGCTGACATCCCACACACTGCACAGCGCAACATAAGATCCACATCGCGACCGTAATCACGATGCGACGCACTGAAGAGAAAGCGCCGAATGGAGGAAGGCAGACAATCAGAGGGTCATGAAAAGGTAGAGAGAAGATGGAGGGAGGCGGTAATGAGAAGGAGGAAGGCAGGAAGAAGGTCACGAAATGGATGGAGGGAGACTGGAAAGGAAAGCGCCAGAGAGAAGGTAAGACGGATGAGGGAAGGAAGCAGAGATTCATGAGAGGGAGGGAGAAGTCCATGAGTGGGGAGTAGAGAGGTAGGAAAGCAAAGAGCCAGAGAGAAGGTATACGACTGATGGAGGGAAGGAGGCAGGACAGCAAGAAGTCAAAGAGAAGGAAGCAGGGATGGAGAGGGAGGAAGAGTTGAGGAAAGAAGGGAGGCAGATCGTGATGGAAGGGGGTAGGTTTGAAAAGGCTGCGAAAGCATTAGACGGCAACCAATTGAGAGAGAGTCTCAGGTCCGTGTGATGATGCGTTAGTGACGGGGTCTAAGTTTGCACTTCCAAGGAATATATTTGCACAAACGTCATTTCGGAGTTCGGGCCTTTCTCTGCCTGTCTGTCTCTCTGCCTGTCTGTCTCTCTGCCTGACTTTATCTCTCCCTGTCTGCCTGTTTCTCTGTCTGTCTGTCTCTCTGTCTGTCTGTGAATTTGCCTACAGTCGCTATCTTAGGCAAACATCTCACCACAGTCACAAAACCTCTCGTCTGTGCATCGACCTTGTTCTCTTTCCTCTGTCTCTTTCTCTTTCTCTGTCTCTATGTCTCTCTCTCTTTCTCTCTGTTACAGTCTCTGTCTTGTCTCGTACTCGCCGTTTGATCTGTGTCTTCCTTATGTGTACGAGAGTGATAAAACACTTTACTCTGCATATGTGTCTCTTCTTCTGTATGTCTCTGTGTCTCCTCTGTCTGTATCAGCCTACCTGCCTGCATGGCCGTCTGTCTGTCTTTCTGACTGCCTGCCTCAGGCTGCCTGTCTGCCTGCCTGTCTGTCTGTCGTTATCCTCTGCAGTGGTAGTTTGTGCTATGTCTATCGGTCTTTTTGTCTATCGGTCTGTCCGTCTGGCTGTCTGTCTGTCTGTCTGTGTATCACTTCATGTGTTCGTAATTCTTATTGAGCATTCGTGTGGGATCTTTTCACAAAATAAAAAGTGGCGACAAAGAAGAGATGAAGAAAAGACAGAAAACAGACAGATAGACAGACAGACGGACAGACAAGCGGAAGGCAAAGGTAGAGATGCAGAATCGATTATCAATGCTGGGTTGCTCTGTTCGTGAGGATAGAGTCACGAATGCTTGCAATTGGGCCTAGGGCAGTGGCTATTGCACTGGGTACAATGAACAGCCGAAACGACGACACACCATCTGTATTCGACCAGTGATGTCAAAGAGCAGGCCCTTGGGCAATTTCTGGCCCAACGATGATTTGTTTCTGGCCCGCGGCGCTGTGCATAAAGACTACGAAATTTTAGAATAAAAGTTCGAATATTTTTTATTTTCCAGTCAATACCAAAAACACGTAATAGTACGCTGCATGGTGAAGCATATGATCTTTTTTGTATTCCAAAGTTTAACGTCATCACATGACATCAAAGGCCGTTAATCTTATAAGATGCATTCGAAATAAAACTTCAGCTGTCGGCTTCGTAACTTATTATTTTGCACGGATTTTCAATGATTAAGTATTAAAGAATACCGCAGCTGGTCGCCGAAACAGGTTACTATTTTTTACATTAATGACAGAACGAAATTGTTTTTGATCAAAAATATTACTTTTTGGTATTTGGATCGGTAGTCCTGGGATGCGCCGATTCTGATTAATCGGTCTGGAGCAAAATCCGGCGAAAACCGATTTGCGGATCAAGATTCGGTCGAGCCATATATCAGAGAAATTAACAGACAGAACACCTCGTTATAACTTTTAAATAGCCTTCATTTTTGAAGTCTTTGCTGAGGACTGCCTTGTTTGTCTGTCTATCTGTCCATCTGTCTGTCCTTCTGTCTGTCCTTCTGTCCTTCTGTCCTTCTGTCTGTCCTTCTGTCCTTCTGTCTGTCTGTCTGTCTGTTTGTCTGTCTGTCTGTCTGCGTCTGGTTGCTTATATATGAATAATAATAATAATAATATCTTTTCTTTAATAAGCGCCTGACAAACTCACTGCGCTGTACATTTACATGTTATGCAATTGAAACAATCTTAACTACTAACAGAACAGACAGCCTGCAATACATGTCATTGTGTTTGCTTCTATCTGTCTCGCATGTCTGTCTGCATGCCTGTGGCATTATAGCTTCGTTTATTTTCACCGAAGCTTATTCTGACGACAGATCGCTTTCGAGGATTCTCCCTCTAAGTACTTTGTTATTCGGAGTTCCCTAGTGCTATCTATGAGATGGCTTGTCAACCGAGATTGGCACTGTACGAAACAATCAATAATTATTATTATAAATAGCCCATCCCGCGCAAAGCATCCGACAGCCAGTTCTCTATCTATTTGTCTTTGACAGTCTGTCTGTCTGTCTGTCTGTCTGTCTGTCTGTCTGTCTGTCTAGCGTTCTCCTCACCCATACATCCCGCCTGCCTCCTTCCATCCATCAATTCTCAGAGGATATATATATATATATATATATATATATATATATATATATATATAAACTATGAAAGCCATCCATAATGGAGTATTTTCTTGTCATGTTTTTCTCATCCTTCAACCAATCATTTGGTGATGGCATATGTTGAGCCTCTATAGCCAAAATACTTTGAACAATGTTTCGGACTTGCTCAATCCAGTTGAAATTCTGTAAAAGTGCAATTATTCGTTTTTAATCAATTATTCTTAAACTATGCATTGCCAAAATTTGACAACCAGCATATGTTTCAAGACCACCTGTATGATTAGTTTAATAGTGCTCCCTAATCAAAAAAATCAAGCAAGAGCATTTGTTTCTGGATACACAGCGAGAGTAAGGCCGGATAGGAACGATAGCCGAAGTAGATCGAAACCTCACACTGAAGGAAAAATGCGTAAAGTATCTGCAGCAAATTATTCAGTGGAGATCAAAACAGGCAGTTGTGACATCATCAGTTCCGACCACTGCCACCGGAACTGATATTCAGGAAGGTGATGACTATGATGATGGATCACGTCGGACAGCAGCAGTTTTACCTTGTCACCTGATCCTGAGAAGAGGTCCTTGAAATTCAAAGCCGACAGTGAGAGAGACGGTGAATATGATCACTCACTCCTGAAATGGCTGCAGAACTAGATTGGTGTAATAGGGTCTACTAGTGATGCTCAAATATGTTTTGCAAAAATTGCAATGGTTTCATCATGGCAGCTAGAGCATGATCCAGAGGATGTCGTTATTAGACCAAGTGCTATAATGAGAGTTCGAATGAAATATCGTGAAGCTTTAATTCTGTACAGAGGTGAAGGCAGCCTACGATCCTGTACTGCCGCTGGCATTGCACTGGTATGGAAAAATTATGGAGGACTTTACAGGCCCTGGAAGATAAAGAGTAGACCGACTTCCTATTCTGGTCTCTGAACAGACTGCAGTGAAGCTGTTGTCTGTCCCGAAACTTAGCGACGGAGCAGTAGTTAAAATGTCAGAGGCAGTGATTGACAACATGGATGACTTTGGATTCAGGGATTTGATCAAGGGTATTTGCTTTGATACCACTGCTTCAAGCACTGGAACAAAAGGTGGAGTCTGTTTTCTGTTACAGACAGAAATATTAGTGAAAGGAAAGCTGCTCAAATGTTTTCTGCAATGGCTTCTTCAAGGTAGCTCCAGAATGATCCAGAGGATGCCGTCATTAGCCCATTGGTCTCAATAGTCCTACATTTAACATACCATCATCACATCTCAGAGATCATGCTGGATAAGGTGGCTAGCATCTATTATGTGTCAAAGTCTCCCGAAATAGAACTGTTTGACCATATAGAAAATTGCTAGCATCGCATATATCAATTTTCATCTTCTATAGCCATTGAGGAGATGAGAATGTGGCATCCATAATTATCGCTCTATGGAAAGACAGTGTCACAGAGTTTGGAGGAGCTCAGCTGGAAACATTCAAAGTGCCAGATGATTACCGTGAACTGCTGGAGCTGTCGATTGTTTTCTTTGGTAAATGGTCTCCCAGTGGATTTCATTTCCGATATCCAGGAGCAATTCACCTTTCCCGCTGGATGGCCAGAGCTATTTACCCCATGACAATGTGGCTATTACCCAAACAGCATGAAACATTGCAGCTAAGATCATCCGATTACGGAAGTCATGTGGTCGCTCATATCGCGAATAAATAAGGAAGCATCTCATAACGTCAACAAATGAGGAAGTATCTCATATCGCGAACAAAAAATAAGGCAGCATCCCATATCAAATTTAAATTCAGAGCATAATGTTTATAATTATGGCGTTCGCCTTTCACTGCGTTCAGTAGATAATACTTTGGTATACACTGCAGCTACAGTGTTTTAATGACTGCACTGAGTGACTGATCTGTGTACTTTGACACTCTACCATTCACTGCAGTTTACATACTTTCATACCTGTTTACTATTTAGTTGTTTTTACTGTATCACTTGACGGAAACACACTAGGCTATAACAAACGTTGATAGCCATGAGCAAGACTTAAATATTATTCTATCATATTAAAAATTTTACTGGTGACTTTTCCATTTAGTATCATGCAGTAATAGGCTGGAGAGTAACTTTCTGACAATCATTTTTTTCAAGCGCCTTAAGCTATATATATTTGTGACGTCGACCGAGAGAAGGGACCACTTGTAGGGAATGGACTTATTAACAGTTTCCATAAGCTTATACCATCAGAAAATCAGGGTAAAAACTTTAGAACGTTTGGCCCAAAATTTATGCACATTTTAGAGAAAATATAGAATAGGGCCTATCATTTGGCGGGAAATCACATATAAATATTGCAACTGTCTCTACTCAATGCGTGAATACCATTTTTTGCCTTAATGCATCATGTTGAGTAATATAGGTCGCTATACAGCGATTATTGGCTTCAGATATACAGCGATTATAATATTAGCTTCAGGTGCAGTAATTAGACGCAAAAATCGATAATCACGGTATTACGAAAAAGACCATTTTCCGGCTGATCTAGAAAGCGACAATTGGTCCATTCTCTCGGCCGACGTCACATATCTATATATTATAATAATCATATAAATGTTTAAATACAATACAATACAATACAAATGTGAGCGTGGTCAGATAGATGTGGTCCACCTTAGAAGTAACGGATTGGGGCGAATCGGTCGTAGACCCCTCAAGACAAATGCAAGACTGAAAGTCTTACATTTGTATCACTACATAGTAGTATGTCTCAGTATCTCTTCGCCCTCTCTAATTTCAAACCCTGCAGCATCGACCTGCCCTCGTTAGACACCATTGTTGGCAGACAATAGGTTCTTACAAGCTCTTCGTGTTGATTCTGTCTGTAATTTATTTCTTTGTTGTCGTGAAATTCAGTTTGGTTTGCGGTTGACCATTGGACGAACGACGACGACGTCATGAACGCAACACACTCGAACGTCACGAACGTCAGTGCATTGTGGGGTGATGGGGAAGTGGGTTGGACGACGGAAGGGGGAGCGGAGGGTGGAACGGTGGGTGCGGTCGTTGTGACGGGGGTCACCCTGGGACTGATCATCGTCTTCACCCTGCTCGGCAACTGCCTGGTCGTCCTCGCTGTCGTTCTGTTCCGTCGGTTACGTTCCGTTACTAACTACTTCATCGTGTCTCTGGCTGTGGCTGATCTGACTGTGGCCGTCCTCGTCATGCCCTACTCCGTCCTCTACCAGATCGAGGGGAGGTGGCGCTTCGGTTGGACGTTTTGCCACTTCTGGATCTCCTGCGACGTCACCTGCTGCACGGCATCCATCCTCCATCTCTGCCTCATCTCCATCGACCGCTATCTGGCCATCACCGAACCCCTCACCTACAGGACCCGAATGCCGAAGAGCAGAGCCATCCTTCTCATCGCCGGCGTCTGGTCGTGTAGCGGCGCTATATCATTCGTGCCGATCTACCTCGGCTGGTTCTACGACCCTCAGCGGAAGAGCACGGCCACGAACCTCGACGGCACTTCCTGTCTGCTTCATCCCAACTGGAAGTACGCCGTCGTCTCCTCCTCCACGTCCTTCTACCTGCCTCTCGTCGTCATGGTAGCCGTCTACGCGCAGATCTTCCGGATCGCCAAGCACCAGGCGGAGGAGATCCACTTCCTGGAGAGGTCCTTCCGCCAGAAGAATCCTCAGAAGGTCAGCGCCCGACTCAACAAGCGATCGATGCGGGTTCGACGAGACTCGAAGGCGATCAAGACCCTCGGGACCCTGATGGGTCTCTTCTGCGTCTGCTGGCTCCCCTTCTTCGTCATGTACCTCGTGACCCCGTTCTGCGGAGAGGGCTGCCCCATTGACCTGGAGGTGGAGGCGGCCGTCACCTGGCTCGGATACTGCAACAGTTTCATCAATCCCTGCGTCTACGCTTTCCTCAACAAGGACTTCCGCAACGCCTTCAAGAAGATCCTGCTCTGCGACTGCAACCGATTGTCACGCCGATGCCTCACTTCCGGTTCTTTCCAACAACCGGAAGCCTACCTCAGCACAGACACTCTCGCATCGACGTCTTCCCGAAATGCTCTCCTCCAACATTCTACGGCCAGAACGGAAACGCTGATCTTCGGTAGCCGCGCAAGTCAATCTGGGAGTTCGATTACACCGGATATCCGGCTCAGAATATTAAACTGTCCCTTGAAGTCCGTTGTTGTCAGCGTGTCAGGCAACAAGACAACGGATACGAACAACTTATAGCCGACCGGAAGTGTAAAAATAAAGAACTAACTCTGTAATTAGGCAGACCGGAAGGTGGCCGCCAAATGTTTTCAGACGTTGTAAATCATCGCTATATGAAAAACAACGTCGTCTTTTATTGTTGATGAAAGCCACAATTATCGACCACTCTGACACTTTCACACCTGAGGCTTCGTCGATGATAATGATGATGATAAGATGCCATTCAACTGTAATTTTCGTGCACCCCACACCCCGTTCATAATCACACCTCGTTCATCTCGATCTCACGTTAGAAATAACAAAAAACTCAAGTCATGAATAGCAGAACTAATTATTGGTATGGGTGGAAATGTTGTTGTCGTAGTTCGTATTCATCAACAGCATCAAAAGGCTGTCGGCGGAAATTGTAACTCATTAAAGCAGCAATAGCAACAACAACAACAGCAATAGCAACAACAACATAGCAAAGTTTAGTCTTATATATACAGGGTGGGCCAGCATAAATGCACCGACTTTGCATGCATATAACTCCGCCAATTTTTATAAGTTATTTATGCTTGATACGTGAAATTAAAGATATTTCACTCTAGTATTAGCCTTGAAAAAGTCGAACTGGTACTATTTCAAATTTTAAGGAAATCTTTGGAACAGCGCTAGGTACCATATTTTGTTGTTATTAGTGACGAAATATGGCGCCGTTGACAGACGATGATCAAGTTTTGATCTGAATTTTGCTACCTGATAAGGGATTTGATGCGTTTCAAATTATTAAAGAGTTTCCTAACAGAGGATAAAATAAAAATACGTTGAATCGTCTGATACGGACAATTGATGAAACAGGAACTTCGCGTCGTAAACCACGCGAATCTGTACGCACAGCGCGCGCACCCGTTAACATTGCTCGTGTGTTCCTGTTGCAGCACGTGGTAGACATATTGAATATTCATTTGATTTGAAAAGACTGCAACAGACTCTCTCTTAATTAATTATTAATTTGCTGTGCAGTACAAATTTCTGGCTATATCGTTTAATTTTGTGTGTTCAGTTACTGTAAAAATTGCCATGAATTTATATTATTAGCTAGTTACTGAAAAAACTATGACTGTTGTTTTGTCACGATCTACATCATGTAGGCTAAAGCTACAATAACAAATGGGTTTCAATCTTAATACTAGAATGAAATATCTTTAATTTGACGCATTAAGTATAAATAACTTACAAAAATTGGCTGAGTTATATGCATGCAAAGTCGGTGCATTTATGCTGGCCCACCCTGTAGTTCTGTGCATGGTTCGCACGTGGACAACTGATAGCCTCTGAGTAGTTCCCTTGAAGAGGCGCTAAACAAATTCAAGTAATGAATAATGAATGAATGAATGAATGAATGAATGAATGAATGAATTAATGAATGAATTAATTAATTAATTAATTAAATTAATTAATTAATTAATTAATTAATTAATTAATTAATTCACAGACACTGCATAGATCACAACATTCACTGTTTGACATCTTTTGTTTTATTAATTAATTAATTTATTTATTAAGGAGATTCATATAACGCCTCTCCGGAAAAATATTCAGAGGCGTTATCTGTACTAGCCTAGATGATGCTAATAATTTATTTAATGTAATTAAATGCAGAACATTAAATCAGTTAGCAAACATCGATAAATGAAAATTGCAAGACATGGGCGTATTTAGGGGTGGTCTTAAAGGTTCAAACTCCCCGAAATAAATGCATTATTGTTATTAAAAACTAAAAATGTAGAAAATATGACAATTTCCAATGGAACCCCCAGCCCGAAAGCTTAAAACCCCCACTGAAATAATTTTTCCTGGCTACGCCCCTGTTGGAAGAATTATGAACTTCTACACAATTTCTAAATGTCACAAGAATTGCCAATACGACACAAATTCCAGGTTTCACATCGAAGTTTAGTTTGAGACGAATCGAAAATTTCGTCAGAATTACCCATTTACGATGAATTTTCAGGTCTACGCATCCAGATGGACGGATGGCCATTTCAGAGGGAAGGCTGCATGCAATGCACATTAACAGGTTGATGAGTCTGCAATTGCATTCCAGCCATTGCCAAGAAATGTCCTTCAATAGATGACCTTAAGACGATGACCTCAGATCTAAATTAGGTCATCAACAGGCGGAAATTGAGAGAGAATTAGGTTATGTTATGAGGTCTGTTATTGACCAATCTGGACTGAACTTGGTCTTTTAACGACTAATTCAAACTAGAGTATAAACCGCTTAAAGGAAAGGAAATGAACGAAGTCTTTGACAAAGCAGAGACAGAGAGAGACAAAGAGACAGACAGAGAGAGACAGACAAAGAGACAGACAGAGAGACAGACAGAGAGACGGACAGAGAGAGAGAGACACACACAGCTACAGTCAGACGCACACGAAGACAAGCAAATAGGCCGCACAGACACTGCAGCACAAGCACTTGGAGGACAATGCGAATTGCAAGAGCAACACTGCAGGCCCCTAATTATAGGCTTCAATATAATGGCAGACAAAATTGATTTAGCGCCTTCACCTAACGACTTTATTTTTACATTACCGTACTTTACCTCATCTTACCTAACCGCACGGTCCCTACCCTACCTACGTTACCTTAAACATCACGAAGTGTTAAAACTCCCAAACACCACCACATAACCCCTGTTCTCAAATCACTTCATTGGCTTAAAGTCCCTCAGCGCATCCATTACAAAATAGTATCTCTTACCTACAATGCCCTTCAAACGTCTAAACCCTCTTACATTCGCCAGCTATTCACCATCCAACCGCCTGGGTCTACTCACTCATCATCATACCTTTCTCTATCCGGGCCTCCAGTCTCATCCGCTCTGAAATTCTGCAACCGCTCCTTAGTCTATGCTGCACCAGCTCTTTGGAACGGACTCCCAAAAGACCTCCGCCAGTTTGCTCATCATCCTATCTCGCCTCTTAACTCAAACTCTCCTCCGCTTGCACTCTCCTCCGCTTGCACTCTCCTCTTCTGCTTTCCACTCACGACTGAAAACCGAACTCTTTAAGATATCCTATCCTGATTCAACTCCTTCTCCACCACACGACCACCCTCATCACCGATTGCCACCGTAGCACCATGCTGTCTCTTCGGCTTGACCTCCCCGGATTTTGACCTGGCACCGAAACGAACAGAGGAGTTTGGCTATTGCGGATTTGTTTGATATAGCGTCGGTGAATTAGTTGGTCTTCCTGACGTAGCGTTTGTGGGCGCTGAGACATTTTCGAAGATTTACATTACATTACATTACATTACATTACATTACATTACATTACATTACATTACATTACAAAGTCATCGGATTCCACCTTGAGAACAAAAAGGGTGAACAAATTCCACCCTTTTGAGTAGGGAAAGACCATTTTAGTCCTAATTAAGGTGTGACACTCATCGGAGCATGCGCAGTTCAATGGACGAATTTGTCAGACGATTCCAGCTGGCCTCGTTTTGGTTTCTCCGCTGGGGCCACTGGGACAATTGCAGACATTGGGCGCAAACACACACACACACACACACACACACACACACACACACACACACACACACACACACACACACACACACACACACACACACACACACACACACACACACACACACACACACACACACACACACACACACACACACACACACATACACACACACACACACACACACACACATCTATATGATTATATATATATATAATATATATACATATATATATATACATATATATATATATATATCCCTAGTAGCATCTGTATAGGAGCGCTGGATCGATCGCCAATTACCTCGTCGATTTCATTAGCATTCTTCTTCCCTAAATCTGCCTCATCAGCAATCGGCCATCTGCACTGACCAGTGGCCAGTGGTCAGATCGCCTTCGACCACCCCCGCACCCCCGCCCCACTTACCGACACCATTTCTCTTCATTCTTCCCACAGACGGGGGCTATACAAGCATCTGTATCCCTCTGCGCCGCTTCGTGTCGCAGAGACATATCGTGAATTAACACTTAGCTTTGCGTACCGCGTCTTCTTCTTTCTCCGTGTGTTCTTCTTTATGCCCTATTTTGCGTCTTTGTCACTGTCTCTGCTTTCCAGTGTTCCTACTATTTAATATATTCCTTCTATTTAGTATTCTCCTCCTATTTAGTATTTTTCTCCTATTTAGTATTTTTCTTCTATTTAGTATTTCCCTCCTATGTAGTATAACCCTCCTATTTAGTGTTTCCTCCTATTCAGTATTTCATTCCTATTTAGTATATTAGCCCTATTTAGGTTTTCTCTCCTATTTAAGTGTTTTCCTGCTATCCAGTAGTTCCTTCTTATTTCGTATATTAGCCATATTTAGTAATTTCCTCCTATTTAGTATTTCTTCCTATTTAGTATATTAGCCCTATGTAGTATTTCCCTTCTATTTAGTATTTCCTCCGATTTAGTATATTCGTCCTATTTAGTATTTTCCTCCGGCTTAGAGACCTAATTCTGAACTAGGCCGATAGAGTTCATCACCTGAGCCTATATCCCTCAATCCGTCCCTCCTTCCTTAACAGTAGGTTGGTTGCAGCACGAAAACCACTACAGCTCGTTAACTTTTTTGTTTAATTATATGCCTGCCTCCCTGCCTCCCTTCCTCCCAGCCTGCCTGCTTGTCTGTCTGTTTATCTGCCTGTCTGCCTGCCTGTCTGTCTCTGCGTTGTTGACTACATGAACCACTGTGTCTACACCGATTCCATTTTCGTTCTACTTGTCACGCTCTCTGGCTGTCGGTCAACCCTAGTGCTCAGCCTCTTCAGCAGGACAGGACCGTCACTACGCGTTTCCCCTGCAGACCATGAAGTGGGTCATAAATAGCTGCCCACTGTCTACAGTGACCATTGGCTGACCAGGCACTCGAAGGCAGAGGCAGTTTCCGTAGTGGAGAGGACAAGTGAACGACTTCCAGTGGCCGGGTGTAATCGAGGACGGTGTCTGAAGTGTATGATGGTCATTTCATATTGTGGCCCCCAATGGCGACTGCACATATGGGCGTTCATTTAGACAGGAAGGGCAAACAAGATGGAGAGATAAGAAGAGGTGGCAGAGAGAGACAGAGAGAGACAGACAGACAGATAGACAGACAGAGAGACAGACACAGACACAGAGAGAGACAGACAGAGACATAGAGAGACAGAGAGAGAGAGAGAGACAGACAGACAGAGACAGAGACAGAGAGAGAGAGAGACAGAGACAGAGAGAGAGAGAGAGAGAGAGAGAGAGAGAGAATGGACGACGACTATGACAGAGGGGAGGAGTAGTAGGGGTCTGCGGGTAGAGCATTTCGGCTACCCGACCCGTACCCGTAATACAGGACCGTTACCCGTACCCGTACCCGACCCGTAGTCAAAATGTCTACCCAACCCGACCCGTACCCGCGGGTATACCCGTACCCGTAGGCTACCGTAACCGCCACGTGATTACTAGGCCTCCCCATGGTTACAGTCCCTACCAGTCCGAAGGTCTGGTAATAGTAATAAAAATAGGTTGATGATTATAGCTGTAATAATAATAATAATAATAATAATAATAATAATAATTTTAATAATAATAATAACCAGCATGAGAATGGTGATGACAGTAAACCTGCTTTATGAACAATCGTGCTGCCCACCTTCATTTTATAATGATTGGAGTATCTTTTTCAGAATTAAGGCTCAAAATCAAATGATTAACCATGGTCTGAAACTCAGACGAGACATATGTAAAAGCGCTACGACTGTGTTAATGGAAACAAGCCACTTTGTAACTATAGTTTGAATATCTATTAATCAATGCCAAGTTCACTAAGGCGCACATATATAGTTAAACACTAGCAAGTGGTACATAGATAGGATGCCGCCAATTATAGCAAATCTTTGAAGGTGCATGGCTTACTATTACATCCCCAAACTTCACGTCGGTACGGGTAAAACCGGGTATACCCGTACCCGTAATGCTCTTACCCGTACCCGACCCGACCCGTGAAATGCTTACCCGACCCGTACCCGACCCGCGGGTACGGGTCGGGTACGGGTAAACCCGCGGGTACGGGTATACCCGCAGACCCCTAAGGAGTAGCCAACTCCGCGTACGAGGAGGAAAAGAGAAGGAGGAGTTGAAGGAGAAGGAGGAGAAGGACGACGAAGAGGAGGACTAAGGCTAGGTGGAAGAAAAGAGGAGGAGGAGGAGGAGCAAGAGGAGAAGAATAAAATACGAATGAGAAGGAGAAGGAAGAGGAGGAGAAAGGAGGAAGAGGAAGGAGGAGGAAGAGGAGAATAAAATGGGATACATGAGACATCGAAGTTTAAGAAAAGCAGGGGAGAATGAGACAGAGAAGGAAATTGAGAAGAAGCAAAAAATGGAAGGGAGTGATGGATAAGAAGACGTCTCTTCCACTTGTCTGCCAGACTCTGCCTACATCACTGTCTGCCTACTTCTCTGTCTGCCTTCTTCTCTTGACTGATCTTCTATAGATATTGACCTAATTTACAACTGACATAATGTTAACCGTTGCGTTCTGGTGTCTGGTGTCTGCGCCAAACCTTACCCAGTATATTTAATTGTTACTTCTCCACTAATGCTTCTGTCCACGGTTATAACACTAGATCTCGGTTTAATCTTCGCTCTGCAATCTGTAAAATTAGGCAATTTTCTGCTAGAATAGCTGGGCCTAAACTATGGAACTCCATTGACCGTGGCATCCGTAATCAGAGGTCACTCAACTCTTTCAAACAGGCCTATAAAAAACACTTACTTAACTGATGTTGATTTTACTACTGCCATGCATTGCCTATTTCTCATCCTAAGTTAATTGAACTGACTCATGTTTCCTTTTAAGTTCTATCAATTTGTTCCATCATAGTGGGGAAGACTAGATAAGCCCATGTGGCTTCTTCTCCCCACGAATCGATTTTTATTACTTAACCTGTTAGACTATAACCTCTTCAATTTTTGTTTCTTATTAATGGCGCTTACGAAATGTAAACTGCTAATGACTGTATTCACACGTGTACATTGTATTCACTGCTCATGGAATCGATTCGAATAAATTTGATTTGATTTGATTTGATTCTGACGACAGGTCTTATCTCGAACAACGAATATATGATATGACAACTTGTTTTGGTGTGTAACATCGGTTGATGCCTTATACAGTAGACACCTCCGTGGGATGTAAAAGTTACTAAGTAATAATTAATAATGTGTCTGCTTGCCTGCCTCTGTTTATCTGCTTATCTGTATGTGTATCTGTCTGGCTGACTGTCTATTTGTCTTTCTATCTAACGTTCTGCCTATCTGTTCTCTGTTTTCACTGTCCTCTTGTGCGTCTATTGACAAAAACAACTACAAAGTCATTGTCTCTTCTAGTCTGCCTCAATGTCTGTCTGCCTTCTGCTTTGACCGCCTGCGTGTCTGCCTCTCCCAACCTGTTCTTATCTTCCGCATTGCTTTGCTCTCTCTGTTTGTTTTGTCCTTTCGTCCAACCGACAAACCACCTGAATGCTTGCATGCGCTCTTGTCTGACGGAATGCATATTTGTCTCCCTCCTTGTCGTCCAACTCTGAAAGGACTGATTGCATGTGAGAGGGTAATCAAATTAGGGACATTGAAAGGCTCTGGAATACAAAGGACCGAAGCAGTGAGAGAAATATGGAAAGAGAGCAGGAACGAGGGAGAAGGATCGGGAGAATGAAACAAAATGGCTTCAGGAAGACAACAAACGTCCTTTGTCACATCTTAACAAATGCCACTCCTCATACCGATGCCACGATACGAGAACTGGCAGACTGTGTTAGCACACAATGCATGCAAGCGATCGCAGCATGGGTTCGACTTACTGTAGTGGAAGACTGGAGCTTCTCCCTTACTGGATCAAATCTTCCTCCTATAGTGGGATACATTTAATCTAATCAAAGAACCAGGGCCGGATTTACTATGGGGCAAATGAGGCAGCTGCCTCAGGGCCCCCACCAATTCCACCAAACACCAAAAAATAGATAAATAGAAATAAATGTAATAAATATTGTAAATAGACCTACAAAACTAAACATAGTAGATATTAGTCATATTACTTGTAACTAATTGTCAGCGTCGCGATATAAAAATGTAAGCGCTATATAAATATATTATAAACTGAGTCTGATGTTGATTTTCGAATTGATTCATTCGTGCCCGTGATTGATATGTTGGTGTCAGCCTTATCTACTCGTGTCAGTGCCTACAAGGAAATATGTGATAGATTTGGATTTCTTCACCATGGCATAGGGTCAACCGGGGGGTTATGGACACCCTGGGTGTTATGGCCACTGGTCGTCTACAGCTGAAGATGATAATATAATGAACTCTATGCAGTTCTTAGCTCTATGCACATCCGTCCTTCACCTTTCCACTATATTTTGATGGCGTGATAGTAAAATTCAGGTTTATACTCGTCTTTTTTACAATTACCCGATTTTCGTTTATTGAATCACCTTAATTTTTAAAATTATATAAAAAGGAACACTTATGAGTTAAAAATTTGAAGTTAACAGTTTGAAATAAAGGTTATTTATCGTTGTAAATGTGTATCTTATTTGACGTAATGTACTTCCTAAAAGTGAGAAAGTAACGATTTCCCATAGTATTGCTCTTGGGGTGATATGGACATTGAGACACTGGGGTGATATGGACAGTGTCCATATCACCCCGGTTGTGATTGTTGTGACTACCTAAGAATGCCAGAGGCAGATTTACTTATATAGGCATATAGCCTATTGTTTGTATTTGGTTCTTTAGTTACCATATTGTGAACAATGCCACGATCATATACATGCATGCATAGTACATACATACATGCATGCATGCATACATCCATCCATACATACATGCATTCACACATGCACACACATATATACATGCCAATATACATCAATCAATCAATCAATCAATAAATAGATACGACCACTGTGGTGTCGAATACATCCATACATATATACATGTACATGCATATACATTATACACACATTATATACAAATATATTCATGCATGCATACGTACATACATACATAGATCCATCCTTCCATGCATAAATACATACACGCATGCATACACACATATTAATACGAATATACATCCATACATATGTACATGAACATGCATACATGCATGTACACATACCTGCAAGTACACACACACACACACACACACACACACACACACACACACACACACACACACACACACACACACACACACACACACACACACACACACACACATATATATATATATATATAGCCATCCATAATACATACATGCATGCATACTTACATACATACATACACACATATACATGCATACATACATACATATGTCATACGTACATACATACAAACATACATACATGCTTACATCTATTCATCCATACATAGATCCATCCTTGCATGCATATGTACATATATACATACATACATACATACATATATACATACATTCATACATATATACATGCATACATTCATACATTCATATATGCATAGATACATACATACATACATACATGCATACATACACTCACAGACGTCACAATACAATGATCCTGAACGATCAAATTTTAACATGTTGCCTTTTGTTGTGGTAACGTATGTTGTCGTAATGTGAATTACTGTTGAATCTTCATTAATAAATGTTATTAATAATGTTAATAAATGTTTCATGTTATTCAGGTGCTAGGGGTGATATGGACCTAAGTGGGGTGATATGGACACCCCATGTCCATATCGCCCCAATCCCGGGGTGATATGGACACTCAGAAAAATTTCAATTTATGAATTTTCTAAAAAAATATGCAAATATATCCCAACATTTAATAGCGTTCCCAGTACCTTTAGTAGAGTACTTTGAAATGGAATAATGACATTGTAATCTTTGTTCATACCTAAGCATATATTAGCTAAGTTGCTTAAGGGGTCCATAACCCCCCGGTTGACCCTATCGACAAGCTCACTACTGAAGAATTGAGAACAGCTGCAAAGAACTTGGTTGACATCTACTCATCTGACATCGAGGACACTCTTGGTGATGAACTGAATCAGTTTTTGCCGCTCATGGCACTCCTTGGTGAAGACAAAAAACCACTGCAAGGAAGTATTGAACAGTGGATGTACACAATGATGGCCACAAATGATTTGAAGTCTGTGTTTCCTAACATTGATATCATGCTGCGCATATATCTATGTATGATGGTCTCAAATTGCAGTGGAGAAAGATCCTTTTCCAAGCTTAAAATAATAAAAAATCGTCTTAGAACAACTTTGGACCAGGAGAAGTTGAATTGGCTGTCACTGATGAGCATTGAAAGCGATGTCTTGCGAAGCATTGACTTTCGTGACATCATTAAAGACTTCGCTAATAGCAAAGCAAGAAAAGTGTCAATAAGTTGATCATACTGTGATTACTATCATTACTGTGACTGTGACTCTGTGAGTGAAGTGACTTCAAGTGAGTCTGTCTGTACTCTGTAGTACAGTTAAAGATGTAACTTACCTACAGACTACAGTACATTAGTTATTAGTTAATAGTTAATTATAAAAAGTATTCCATACTGTTTGGCTTAGTGTTTGCCTCAGGGCCCCCACCAACCTAAATCCGGCCCTGCAAAGAACTATACACCCGGAGGCGTGCACCCTCCGGTTTCAACCAAAAGCACACCCAGACACACAAGGATACGTATAAATGCACGCACACAGACATACATGAGCATTGAGCACGTACGCACCAGCGTGTAAGCATCCATATTCTTGAGATGTATGATTTATGTAGCGCTCATAGTTAGAGAAGGAAAACAATGGTTTTGGCAGAAGAGAGCTGAATACACAGATTGTGGAAAGTCTGTAGAATATACGATCTGTTTAATTAACAGAAATCCGTTCCGTTGCAATCTGAGACGAGTTCATACAATCTGATGAAACGTATACGTCTAAGCTGTATAGTGTATATCAAGCTCCCAGTTGTCAGCAGGAGTCAAACAACGCGTGCTTACAATTCGCACGAGATGAAATAGAATCAGACAAAGTCTAAACTGACGTTAACAAGTCTAGTTTACTTGTCAGCACATAATGCAGTTGAGTTTGATAAAGTTCAGTTTGGAAACTGTTTGGAAATTTCAATTTCCATGACGTCTTTTCAAGTCAAGTCTAATTATGCTTAGGTCTAATTATGCTTAGACATATCTCCCGAGAGACGTTTGGCCGAGTCAAGCCAAGCCTACTCGCCCTACTGTCAGAGTGGAATCTGAGACCCGACACCTCTGAGCTGACATCCGCCAACTGAACTTTGAAATATAGGTCAAGTCAATAAAAGGGGAAACCCGTCACATAAAAGCATCTTTAGTTGCACTAATCGATAATATTCATCATGTTTCACGCATATTTTGTTTTATCGGAACAGCGAATAGCTAGTATCACTTACAGATCAGCCAGAAATACGTAGCTTTTAGTTGTACAAATATTTGGAGATCCGCCTCTTCTGCATGAGCAATTAAAAACTACCTGTCATATTTTATCCAGCCTCCAGTGCAATACAGTTGTTGCTACTACGATATTTTCCCCGACATATAGGCCTACCTTTACAAGATTGATGGCATTGCTTTGTTGCTTTTTCCTGGGATAAAAATGTTTGTATGGTCCGATGTCATTACTCAGCTTGTCTCAATCTCTGAGCTGAAGCTCGTTTGTAAAAACGGCAGAGTATTATTCTGAATATAAATCATCACACATAACAGAATCAAACAGATGACAACACTCTCACACAGCACTGTTCCACACATTACATATAGGTCTATATGTATATGTGTATGTATGTATGTATGTATGTGAATATTTGAGTCAACGTATGTATGTATGTATGCATGCATATGGCCATTTATATAGGGCCTTACAAGAACTTCATGAAGGGCTTTCATTTGTACTTCCTGTCGGCATCATTTATCTTCTGGTGTCCTCTCGATGCGACAGTCGACAGGTGCTCTAAAGCGTATGCACGTGTCGGATTCAGAAGTTGGCCAAAGACTTCATCCATCCATCCTTCCATCCATCTGAATCTGCCTTCCTAAGCTTGATGCCTGCTTTCAAGGCATCTATGGGTCTGCTTCCATCTATAGACTTCTAGGTCTGCTTGCCTGCGTGTTCCCTGAATCTTTACTAATCGAGAGAGATTCGATTTTCTCGGCTGGCGTCAGTTGTGCTAAGGATTAGAGCTGCATTGGTGGCAAACGACTTTACAATGGGTCGACAGTGTCGTAGATTCGGATTAAATTTATAGTCGTTTTATCGACTCGTGAAACACAGCACTAAGCAAGTTGTCGCACAGGCAGAGAGAGAAAGACGACTAAACATACAGACAGACGCACGTTGATATACTGTGGCATAACTGAAAACAAACAGTCAGCTTAAGAACGACGCAGACTTTAAGTTAAGAGTCGGAGAGGAACCTTAAACCACATATGACCATAGCCATAACCATACATTTTATTGGTCCGGTCAAACAAACAAGCAAATCAGTTCAAATGAAATACAGAAAATTTAAGTAAAAATGAAGGTTATCATGGAACAATAGGGAAAAACAACAGGGAAAGTAAACCCTAAAGTCACCAAGGTCCCGCTTTGCAGGATCGCCCTCTTATAGAATGATATGCACCGGCTGGTTTATTCAATTATACACGGGAGCAATATAACTTAACTAGTTAAGTTAGCTGGTGCACATACATCAAGCAACTTATCTGAACTGTCAAGTGATCGCGCTATTTTCGTTTAAAGAGACAAATGTTGGATAAACCTCGTATATCATCTGGACCCTATTCAAGGTGTTGGAGCCAGCACACTTGATCGAAAACTTGCGGTCATTGGTTCGGAAATATAATTATAGGCTTGTAGTTATTAGAGGAGTGCAAGCTGTATACCGATTGATTTGAGATATCGATGTGAAATAAATAATAATTATTGAAAGTTGAAGGTAGCTGTTTATTTGCATATCTGTAGCCTACATGAAATCATTTAAGCTGTGGAGCCGTTATCTGCTCAATGTTCAGAATACGCGTCTAGCTGCTTGCAGATAGAGTCAGTTGAGAAATGATAGGACAGTTTATTAGGACTTGCATAAAATATACACAATACACAGGCTAGGTGACGGATGGACGGACGGAGGACTGTGAAGGCAACGCGCAGTGCTACACTAGAACTAATGGCACTACTTTTTGCAAGTCCATGACTGTATAGGCCCACCGACAGAATTAGCTGAAACGATATGCCGATATACGACACTTGAAATTCTATCTAATACATAACGTACGTGTCACGAGTGGGTTTCCACGTATGTTCGTGTCAGGACCATAATCCCAGCTGCATATAGTATGTCAGTGTGCATCCGTTTATAGAACAGGTGAACGTCGATGCCTCTAGCTGGCCTACTCTCCCAATGTGTACAGGTGTCTTTTGTAGCCTATCCATCCATGAGTCTTTGTTAATGAGTGTCATAAAATACTTGTTTTGTTAGACTTATCCTTTTAGTCTGTTGACATGGATTGTGGAACTCCGCTGCCACTGCCCGTTCTCTGGTAGTGCCACTCCCAAGTCTGGAGAATGGAGGAGGGCGACGCTAATCATCTTTGTTATGACACAGCCTCGTAAACAGAAACTGACTTCATATGGTTTCGGGAATGGAGAGGCAAGCGGCGGTTAAAGCCTATGTTTGGCCATGCATCATTGCATCTTCATGCATCGTTGTTGGAAGGAAATGCATTTTATTTCACTGTGTTTTCGATGTTTATTTCTTTTGACCTCCACCAACAGACCTTGTGCACTTACATAATTTTCTTCTGATTCATTCTGTTCGTCCACCATACTCGCAATTACTCCCATGACTCTGGGAGACGTATCGATTCCTTGGGTGCAATCAATAAAATACTTGGGCGTGATGATTAATCATGGTAAATCGCTTAATTTTAACACGGAATCGGTGAGACGATCTTTCTTCTCTGTCTGTAATTGTATCTACGCACGTGCCAAAGATCTTAATGAGTTTGTTCACTTATTTTTACAAGAAAGCTACTGCTTGCCAATATTAACTTACGCCTCAGCCGTAGTTAAATACACAGTGAGACAGAAAGATGAACTGAATGCATGTTGGAACTCTGTTTATAGAAAGTTATTTGGTTTTATTAAATGGGAATCTGTTAAAGGCTTCATTTGTGGCCTTGGTAGACTAGACTTACATCACATTATTAAGAAACGTCGCATTATGTTCTATAGGCGACTAGTTCATTCGACATCTAATTTTCTCCAGGATATTTTCTGGTGTTACGTTGTTGAGCACTTTCTTTGTGACTCTGAACTCGCCAGCATCTTGAACGGTAAATTTAGTCGCATAAATGATCTTTACGAACATTTCCGCAGTCTGTGCGTTTGATTTTATGTTTGTTCAGATTTGTGCATGTATGTTATGACGTCTGTTTTGTGTCTGCTTTCGGGCGTAATAAAGTACTGACACTCCTAACTCCTAAATTGTACACCAAGGTCGAAAACAAGTAATAACTCGCCGCTGGTTTATCTTCTGTTGCTTCTTTCTGGTGGCATTGACGTAAACCGTGATCGTTATCGTTTTGAAATTAACTTCCTACCACTTTCATATTCGTTCTATTAGGAACAAGTTTCCTCCTCAAAATAATAGGCTATCCTGATCCTGTAAAAGCTCGTGCTCTCAAACGAAACTTGGCTCCAGCCGTCCGACACACCTTCGTTCAATTCTGGCATAGTTCTCTCCTCTGTAGACGTCTTTCTCGCTGAAAGCTGCTTCTCCCCCAGTTTTGTCCAAGCCAAAGTTTATTCTGCTATTAAGAAGCCATTTCTTTTTCATAATTATCATTCAACCTGTCGCTCCGTGATGGCATATTGCTGCTCAGAGCGAGTGATGTTGACCCTCGAATAGAAATTTTGAATATCAACGAAAGCAGCAATTAAGAGAAACAGCATGCGTTGAACGTTAATAGAACACACAAGGCGCGATGATCATTGTACCGAAGCAGTAGGATGATGGATAGTTGGGAAATTAAAAAACCGAAACGTGTTCTGCCATCCTTTGTAACCTTTGTTACATGGTTTGAGTTTTATACCTAGATCTGCTGAGGACAAGACGCATGACTTCACTATTCGCCTCCTGTCGAGTTCTTTGCAACTATTCCCGCACAAATTTCCATCTATCGAACGATAAAATAACTATTTTATATATTAATCTATATTCACCAATCACGGTAGCAAGTACAGACAACAACGAAAAAGAACAGGAAAATAGGAACAGAATCTACAGTGGAGCAACGATACAAATTCAAGTAAGATGTAATATGCATGACATGAATATTACAAACAAAATTCACCACGGAGTTATCGATGGTAGAGCATTGTTCAGAAATCTTGTTTTTTTAGATTTCCCAACTCTCCATCAGCCGACGGGCTTCGGTATTGGAAAATATTATCGACACGTCTAAGATTAACTGAAAATTCTAATGCTTTTATAACTGGTCCAATTAAAGCAGTTGATTTTACGATATACAAGCCGTGCGTTTCAAAGTAGGCCTATGATGGGCTTTCGTCAAGACTAGTGTAGGCTAAATGAAATCTGAATGTGGGTGATATTCTCTAGGCCTATTCCATACACTCCGTACTTTTTCTTTCTCGCTAAACGTATTATTTCCCAGCGATAAATGCTGATTAAGCATCAGCGCTCGTGAATAAGCTGGTTCCCTGCGCTTAGCTTTACAGTAACGCTTTAGAATTTGGAGTTTAAGATTACTATTAGACAGTAAAATTATCGACCCCAACTATTTTTTGACAAGGAAAATACTAGACCATACAAACGGAATTTATAGTTTTGGATAATCGCTTCAATAGGCTGCCCAGCCCTTCATTTTGTCTCAATGGACTTTCTTGTGATAACCTGCTGCAGACGACGATTAGGCTTGATGTGCCATCGGTTGATGCCGTCTGCAGTATAATACCATAGGCCTACCGCCGCTGTAGAACAAGAAAAGAGCAGTCCCTTTAAGCCAACCAAATAGGCATCCATGGGTTATAAACTATGAAGTAGGACTATCATCGACTTCATTTTGTAGCCACGGCATATGAGGGCGTGGTGTTACCTTTCCGTCACCTTCTGATCTTCCCACTGACAGTGTACGGACAGTGTACTCATTATGGCTGGGTTGGCGAGGGACGCAGATGGAGTCAAAGTACTGAATAAATGTCTGACACGACGGGGACTTAAAGCCAGACCTCTAGGCTCTCGGTAGACAGTACAGCACGCTAATCAAGTGGCCAATAGACTATAACCCAACCTTACAGGCGCCATAGAAGTTTATTGTAATTAATATTGACTATTTTGAATATCGTTATTTTAAAAACTAGCCTGCTATCTAAAATACGGAAACTCCGCAGATGTTCATGCCATGTCATGATGCGCATGCTTTTCTGCCCCTCATGCAAAGATTTCTGCTGCGCCCATGCTGGACTAGATAGTAATCCAAAACAGCAACGCAATGTTCTTTGTTAGTCTTTCACAGCGACGGATTGACCGATATGGAAAAGCTCTGAATGTCTAACATTGACAGCAGAATTTTTTCTCGTCACTTCGTAACATTGAACAAAAGCAGAACAAGAAATCCGTGGTAATTCAAAGAGACGGACGCAGAGAAACACAGAGATACTTAGCCACATTTCTACCCATATTTCAATATCACATGGCGCTCTTTGACCTCAGAAATTCATTCCCTGTCCGTTGGAGAGTTTCTTTTCTACTTTCAATATCATGTTGTCCATATATCTGGTGTATTGTGTATGCATTATTGTATGTGTGCATCTATGTATTGTATTGTATCTGTCAATTCATATAGCGCCTCTCGCAGTGCACACCAATCAGAGGCAGTCCCAGTGCGAAAGACCCAGAGAAAAGAAAGAGGTCTTCAGACAATGAAAAGAGGCACTTGGCCCACCAGTTGTAGTAGTAACAGCAGCATAGTAAGTAGCATTGCTACTAAAATTACGTATTTATTTAGCGCCATGACCAATCATCGATCGATAGCGTTGAACAATTGTAAGTGAAGGACTTGGTCAAGTATCCCCGGCACAGTTATGGTTTCATAATGGTTATGGGGCGCGGTGGTGTAGGGGTATGTTCGGTGCCTTGCAGCCGGAGGTTTGCGGGTTCGAATCCACCTCAATCCGCCGCTTAGGGACCCTGGGCAAGTCCTTCACTCGCAATTGCTCATGCGCTTCGGCGTGAAACTCCGAGTCAGTGTCCGCTCTGTACTCGGGAGCGCCTCTGAGGTTCTGAGTAGAAATCTTGAAGAGGCGCTATAACAAGTGCTCATACATACATACATGCATACATACAAAGAGGGCTCGAACTCGTACTGTCTGCGCTACAAGGCAAGCGCTCTAACCAATGATCGGCCACCGTGTCTCACCGTTGACTTTGCAACAGACGCTTGTAGAAGTCGATGTCGATCAAGATGTTTAACGTTAAAGAAAAGTTTTAACGTTGCTTGTTGATTTATGTCGTCTGTGATTTGTGTTATTGTGAATTGTTTAATCGTCATAATATGTGTACACATGTACAGCGCAGTGCGTTTGTCAGGCGCTTCACTAAAAATAAATATTATTATTATTATTATTATTATTATTATTATTATTATTATTATTTTTTTTTTTTTTTTTACCCGAGGTATCAAGGATTATTATTATTATTATTATTATTATTATTATTATTATTATTATTATTATTATTATTATTATTATTATTATTATTATTTACAGTTCTCAGTTACCACATCCTTACTGGGGTACCTTGCGAATTCTACCATTTCAACGGATAGACAGAGTGCGCCATGGCAACGGGTTGCAATATTTTGAGAGAATTTGCGAAACATGTAGGGGTGAAATAGGACAAACTACGTTCACACCATTCACTGACCACTGGGATTATCATGAACTTCAAACTTTTGAAGCGCCACTTAAAGGCTATGCTCAGGGCACGAGCCTCTTTACGAGCTCCCCAATTCCAGTTCTTGTGTCATAACCGTCATTGCCTACAAATACACATAATACACATAATGCACATAATACACATAATGCACATAATGCACATAATGCACATAATGCACATAATGCACATATTGTACATATTGCACATATTACACATATATTAATTACACATATAAATTACACATAATAATTACACATATTAATTACACATATTAATTACACATATAAATTACACATATAAATTACACATATAAATTACACATATAAATTACACACAATAATTACACACAATAATCACACACAATAATTACACACAATAATAACACACAATAATTACACACAATAATTACACACAATAATTACACACAATAATTACACACAATAATTACACACAATAATTACACACAATAATCACACACAATAATTACACACAATAATAACACACAATAATTACACACAATAATTACACACAATAATTACAAACAATAATTACACACAATAATTACACACAATAATTACACACAATAATTACACACAATAATTACACACATATTACACACATATTACACACATATATCATCTTTCATGGTCAACCAACTGCATTGGCTTCCTCTCTCTGAACGCATTCAGTTTAAAGTCCTTGCCTTGGTCCTCAAATCCAAACTGGGACTTGCTCCAAAATACCTCAGGGACGTCATTCGTCCTCCTCTTTCTGCATCATCTCATCGGCCTCTCCGATCTCTGGACCGGTCTGACTTGTTTGTCCCACGAGCTAGGACCACGATTGCTCAAACTCGATCCTTTGCCATCATTGGGCCCTCTTTATGGAATGCCCTTCCCTTCACTTTGCGTGAGACTTTCCTTTCTGGATCTTTGTCTTCATCTCTCTCTCTCTCTCCTTAAAACCTATTTCTTCTCTCGGGGTTCTCGCACTGGGAGCGCTACTGAATGGCCTCAGCTGTGAGCGGCGCTATATAAATTACTAATTACATTACATTACATTACACACATATTACACACATATTACACACATATTACACATATTACACACATATTACACACATATTACACACATATTACACACATATTACACACATATTACACACATAATACACACATAATGCACACATAATGCACACATAATGCACACATAATGCACACATAATGCACACATAATGCACACATAATGCACACATAATGCACACATAATACACACATAATACACACATAATACACACATAATACACACATATTACACACATATAACACACATGTCACATATAACACACATATTACACACATATTACACACATATTACACACATATTACACGCATATTACACACACATTACACACACATTACACACACATTACACACACAATGCACACATAATGCACACATAATGCACACATAATGCACACATAATGCACACATAATACACACATAATACACACATAATGCACACATAATACACACATAATACACACATAATACACACATATTACACACACATTACACACATATAACACACATGTCACATACAACACACATATTACACACATATTACGCACATATTACACACATTACACACATGTTACACACATAATGCACACATAATACACACATATTGCACACATAATGCACACATAATGCACACATAATGCACACATAATGCACACATAATGCACACATAATGCACACATAATGCACACATAATGCACACATAATGCACACATAATGCACACATAATGCACACATAATACACACATAATACACACATAATACACACATAATACACACATAATACACACATAATACACACATAATACACACATAATACACACATAATGCGCACATAATACACACATAATACACACATAATACACACATAATACACACATAATACACACATAATGCACACATAATACACACATAATACACACATAATACACACATATTGCACACATAATACACACATATTGCACACATAATGCACACATAATGCACACATAATGCACACATAATGCACACATAATGCACACATAATGCACACATAATGCACACATAATACACACATAATACACACATAATACACACATAATGCGCACATAATACACACATAATACACACATAATACACACATAATACACACATAATACACACATAATACACACATAATACACACATAATACACACATAATACACACATAATACACACATAATACACACATAATACACACATAATACACACATATTACACACATATTACACACATATAACACACATGTCACATATAACACACATATTACACACATATTACGCACATATTACACACATTACACACATGTTACACACATAATGCACACATAATACACACATATTGCACACATAATGCACACATAATGCACACATAATGCACACATAATGCACACATAATGCACACATAATGCACACATAATACACACATAATACACACATAATACACACATATTACACACATATTACAGACATAATACACACATATTACACACATATTACACACATATTACACACATATAACACACATATTACACACATATAACACACATATAACACACATATAACACACATATAAAACACATATCACACACATATAACACACATGTCACATATAACACACATATTACAAACATATTACACACATATTACACACACATTACACACACATTACACACACATATTACACACACATATTACACACACACATATTACACACATGTTACACACATGTTACACACATGTTACGCACATGTTACACACTTGTTACACACATATTACACCCATGTTACACACATGTTACACATATTACACATATTACACATATTACACATATTACACATAATACACATAATACACATAATACACATAATACACATAACACACATAATACACATAATACACATAATGTACATAACACACATAATACACATAATACACATAATACACATATTACACATATTACACGTAATACGCACAATACTGTTACATAATTCTTGTTTATTTAGTATTCTCGTACGCTAAGGGTCCCAGCGTTCCTGAAATGGTAACATGAATGTAGCGTTTCTTCGGTGTAACTCAACTTTATTCAGGTTAAAAGACTTCAATGTCATTCCACACGTTAACAGCTTATCAAACGTAGCTGCCTATCGCCGTGTACAGTGTTGGTTAAAGCTATGGTAAACGACTATAGCTACACGATACTTTCGTCAGACCTAAGAGTTCCGTACAAAAGAACATAACCGAAGTACAAACGAATCAAACTTAGGCGTTCATAAACCAAATCAAACACACGATTCGAATAGTCAACGTTACACCGTCACCACCTTCAACGTTCCTTCTAACCAACAACTACTCCCTCTCGGCAACGGCTCCTTCCCTTATATCCTAGTCGGCGCCAAACCGGTTATGACCAGTTCCATATTTAGCTCCAGACTTAGAAGGAGTGTCCTAACTGGTTATGTGGCGTGTTGCCTGGCGTGTCTTTACCTCTATATCTCCCTATCTCTCCAAGACACATAATACACATAATACACATTTTTACACATAATACACATGATACACACAATACACATAATACACATAATACACATAATACACATAATACACAATGCGCCGCTCCATCCGTGTCATTGACCGTTTGCTTCATGATGCCTCGCAACTGCTGCAGCAGGTCAACGAACGCGTCGCTGACCAATGATTGATGATGATAAATGGTCAAAGGGTCGTTGACCACATTCTTAATGATTCCTTCCAACTGCTTTTATGCATTTCTTTCTGCTCGCGTGTTTTCATAACCCAGTTTTCAGACTTCTCAAAACTGCTGCTCTCAGATCGTTATCGTGAACTAGAAATTTTTAAGCGACGCTTAAAGGCTATGTTTAGGGCACCAGCTTATTGACGAGCGCTCCAATATGTTTTATATTCAGCTGCAGAGACTCGTGTTCCCTCAACTGAGTCAACTCTCTTTTGCTGGTTGTTGTATTCTCAAGAATTCAATTTAGCTAACGTCTGCGGCTACTTGTGCACTGCGTTTCGACCATTTTCGTCTTTCCAAACATCTGACGTTGATGATCTTATTCTATAACTTGCCGTAATTTTTAATGCATCCCGGCCTAGTTACTATGCTAAGATGTTTCACCCGCATAAATTTCAGCCAGGTTTTGTTCATCTCTATCTTCTTCTTCGTATACTTTGCCTTTGTACAGGTTAAAACTTGAAGAAGAAAATAGAGATTAAATAAAAGATGGAATGCTTCCTAGCTGAATTATAACCATCTCGTGTAATTTGTTTTATCTTCCGAAGAGTAGTTTCCGCTATACCATGCAGACCACAATTATAGTGTCGGAAATGTTTGCAGGAGACAATATTGTGGCCAATGTGCTAT
The DNA here is from genome assembly GCA_020284085.1 of Aporrectodea caliginosa. Lineage (NCBI taxonomy): Eukaryota > Metazoa > Annelida > Clitellata > Crassiclitellata > Lumbricidae > Aporrectodea > Aporrectodea caliginosa. The sequence goes on along the minus strand of JACEVL010000388.1, from coordinate 1,641,510 downwards.
TATAGAATATAGCCTGCACATTTTTTTAGTGCAAAGCAAAATACTGTTTATTCCTTTTGGCCTCATTCTTAGACATGTAATTAAATGAGCATTTTTTGCATGCCTTTTTCTGTATATTTTTATCGTCAGTCGTTTTCTCAGTAAAATTAATATAGAATCCTGTCATTTCTTCGTCTGTCATATATATCGATTAGGCATTTTCTTGAAACCACGTTTTCTATTTTACAACATCGTTCTCTTCCTGATCTATTTCTGGACGCCTTCAAATGGCTGTGCGGGCGGGCGACCGAGCGACCCGATAGTCCCTATCCGATATAGTGCATTATGCTGTTCCGAAATTGAAAGAGCCTCAGGCGGCTGAGTCTTCTACTACTACGGTGATCCTTCAATCGCTCGACAAACGAAATCTCCCGTCATCAGACCATCTGTTTCGTCGCACTTTCCAGTCTTCCGTATTTCTCACAGCTTCTTCTCCTCCGCCGTCGAACCCCGTTTGATTGACAGCCGGGAGAAACTCGTTCTCTCCTCCTAATCCCGTCTCTCGCCTAATTGTCCATTCCGTTGACCAGCTCAGCCGAGGTCCCGTCGTGTGTGCCGCAGCGGAAGCAGATATTTTATTACCGTCAACGTCTGCTTTGAAATTCGTTCTGGCTGTGGTTCTGCTGCTGATGATGCTGCTGCTGCTGCTGCCGCCGTGTGTTCAGCCGCTGGTGGTCGAAATCATTTTCTAGCTGCACTTGATCAAATCGTATATATGCGATGTCTCCGTTCTGCTGCAGTCCCGTGATTACGCATGAAGGCTAAGGATTTCGGCGGAGACTGTTTGCTTTTTATCCGACGTTATTATTTGTGCAACCATCTTAGTCTCTCATCGAGTATTAGACACGCTCGATTGCTACGGAGTCCGGCACCGACCGTGTGCGCAGCATTTTGTAATCGAGTGTAAGAACAGCTATAAGCTATACTCGTAATAATATAACATTTCTATAGAAGCAATATCCGATATAAATTAAATCGTAAGTCGTAGATTCCTAGTTTCTAAAGCGCTACTTTAATGCTATGAGGGCAGGGCATCAGCTTATTCACAGGCGCTGCGTCTTGCCAGAGGGGTTGTCTAGAAAAACCGAATGAAGAAAAAGGCCTGATTGCCAGAGGACAAGACATCTATCTAGCTTTAGTCCTTGTCGAATCTCATTGCGTATACAGGCATAATGATATTCATTCATTCATTCATTAGGGATTTTTATATAGCAACACTTCAAGACAATCTACTCAGGAGCGCTCCCGACCCAACTCCGGCTAAATAAAACAGTCCTAAGGTTAGAATAGAACGTGGTGGAATGGCCTCTGGGTATTAGATGAATTGTGACAGGGAGTCCATTCCAGATCGCAGGGCCTGCAACCGAGAAAGCGCACCGCTGCCTAATGGAGGTCCGCGAGCGGGGAACAAGAAGCTCATTAGAGAGTAACATCTTATAAAAAATTAACGAACCCCAGACTTCGAATGAGATTTTTTGTGTTGACCTTCAGCACAATCCTCTGAATTAGCTAATTAGCAGTCATTCGTACATGAGACCGCTTTTTAAACTTGAATCCGATCTGGAAATACAGACTCTTCCAGATATTGGCATCGTGTATACAATTCTCATTTGCAACGTCTGCAATAAGCATTTGCTCTACATGGTTCGCATGTGGGCATATGGCTCCCATATGGTCCAATGTGTGTTCCATATGGCTTGCTGGAAACGGTGGAAGTTATGCTTCTAAAATACGTCAGTATTAACCTCCGAACTTTCTTTGCCTAACTTCAGTCAGATGTTGAAGAACCGTATGTTTCTAAATGTAACTGTGATAACTAAAGAACTATTAATAGTGCATCATAAGTTCCTTCTCGTGTATTTCTCGAGTGTCTGCTATTAACGTATACAATAAGCGTTAAATGACAATGCAGTTGGATTTTCAATTGCTTGTTCCGGGCAATTAATCCTCGTGTGCTATGGCAAATGCCAAATGGTAGGCCTATATATTATTCATTATGATGCGGACTCTCAAGGTTTTCTCTGACGCTTTATTTATAATACAAGTGTAGCGTTGCTCGGTCGCAAGATTCGGGCGACGACCGAGCAAAGTAGCTACGCAAGTGCTTTCAGAGTATCATACTAAGTCAAAAGGTCTTGTACATTTTCAATGATTACAAGAGGCGCTTTTAGGCAGCAAAGACGTAAGAGGAACACTCGAAATATAGCGATGTTGTACTGTCACGTTTTGTACCTAATGTATGTACTTAATAATTATAGGTACTTAATATATGTATTTTATGTTTGTACTTAATTGATGTATTTTATGTATGCACTTAATGTATGCACTTAATGTATGTATGTGCTTAATGTATGTATGTAAGAATAAAAAATCAATCAATCAATGTATGTACTTAATGCATGTATTTAATTTATGTTCTTTATGTATGTATGTATGTATGCATGCACGCATGGATTCATGTATGAATTGTATTGTATCGCATTCTATTGTATTGTATTTGAAGGCTTGCCTATCTTCTCGTGGTATAGAGAGGAAGACATTTCGATTAAAAGCAGTGCAGCAGAGGTCATAATAGATTTCCTTCTACTATTATACCGGAATCTTTAGAAATGCAGAAAATCCCCGCCAGATGGATTCGGACTTAGTTGAGATTATAAAACCGATACAGTGTTCATAATGTCCCATACGTTGGACTTTTGTTTCCAGTGCAAATGTCAGTATCAGAGAAACGCGTGCTGTCGGATTTTCAATCGGTGCCGTAATATTAACGGCGCAATTTCCCTCGAATACAATAACACAGTAGAGAAATCGATCGCTTATTGTCAGATTAATCGATTTTCAGGAGTCTCGTGAAATGTAATATTTATGCTTAGACATTTTTTTAAAGCAGAAACATTGTGCTCAATCATTGGCGGTTTTGACCGTCTAAATAGACAGCGTCGTGGAACAGTGGAACAGTGGAATGGTTTCGCATTCAGTGACCGTTTCTGCCTGCCCCAGACAGTCGTCCTATATGACGCAACCAGACCGTATTTTATGGGGACAGTTTTTATTGGCAAAATCATAAGTCTGAAGAACCGTCAGTTGCCGAGATGTTTAGGCACTGGTGCTCGTGGCAAGTCTGTATAGATTGTCTGATGTCTAGACATCATTATCAGCAGCAGCAGCTGCAGCATCTGCGTACTTGCATTTCGGTCCTGCATGGTCTTTTGCGTTTGCTATCGATCTGGATTTTGGGAAACAGCGCAGAAGTCGAAGACTTTGACGTCTGTAATTCAAGGTCAGTGACACATATCCATCGCCACGATTTGCTCAGAATCGATATTTTTATGTACGATAGGGAGTTTCAAATCGAATATATATAATAATGTATATATAGCTTATATCATATATATAGATCAAATATTCATATTTTCAGTCGTTCGGATTTTATATTTTTTCAATGCATTTCTGAGTGACTGATCGTGCGCATGTATATACATTAGACTTAATATGTGTGTATGACTATGTCACTATATGTATGTGTAATATGTACGTATGTATGTATGTATGTATGTATGTAAAACTATGTATGTATGTATTTATTTATGTCTGTATGTGTATGTATTATGTATTTATGCATATATGTATAATCTATATATAATGTATATATACGTATATAAATGTATATTTTTGTATGCATCTATTTATGTGTAAGTATATATATATATAACTTACTGCATCTATAAATCAGACTAATAATATAATAGATCTAGGGCCTATTGTATCACAGGCGAACATGGTATTTAAGCAAAACGTTGGCGCTTGTGATTAGGGGGTTTATCCCTCTGCTCATTTGAATCCCTCACCGAATGTTGCCTGAAATTTGATTATGACGATATCCAGCTGAGATCTCCAAAGATATGGTCTGACAGCGCTGGATTTACGTGCAGCGCTCTCTGCCCCCCCCCCCGCCCCCAGCCAACACACAACAACGTGTTCCATGGTTTCTCTGTACACATTGTCTGCATGCTGTCAGCTCTGGATGCATGGGAAGACGCCCATTGGATTGTGAATGTCTGCGGGAACTCAACTGACGGATTCCCACTTCTAGTTATCTGTGGTTCGGAGCAGTGAGCGCTACTTACTTACTTTGGTTCTTTTGAGGTGCCCTTGTAACGGCATGGCTGTGTTACGGCGCCATATAAATTGTCACTGTTATTAACTAGGTTAAATGGGCTTTTGAGTTAGGATACAATAACAGGGCGCTATATTAACCAGCCAGCGTGTACATTGAATGACGTCTGCTAGTTATAATTTCCTAATTGTGTGGCGTTGCGCAGGGTGCGTTCGATGCGTGGTGTTGCGTTAGTGAGCTAATGGAAGTATTTAGAACAGATATGTTTAAAACCTTAACAAATTCTGAAGAGGTGTTTACCGTGGGATTACAACTGAACACCCTGCATGAACTATTTGAGCAACGTATGGATTGTCCCAAACTGGCATAGCCTACGTGTATTTATTTATGCAGCAATTACTGAACGTCATTATTGGACTCGTTAATAGTTAATACACATCTACTCTGAACCATGGCGAGGTCGTGAATGCTTTGCTCAGATAAGAAAAAAGCGTGATTACACGTCTAGGCGGCCAAGTCCGTTCGGCCGACCGATCTACTGTCACCGACCGAACCGCGAGCGACCTTAGAAGGCTTAGAGCCGAGGCCGACGCAACTTTCGACCTCCATGCAGTCATGCGGTGCATAGATTTATTTACAGTTCAATGCAATTTGTAGACTGTGATTTTATATTAAATAAAAGAAGAGCAAGAATTCGAGGAGGAGGAAGAATGAGAAGAAGAAGAATGCGACGAAGAATGCAAAGAAGAATGCGAAGAAGAATGCGAAGAAGAAGTCAGCATTATAGCTTAGTATTAAGCATATAAAAACGCTGTCTAAAATTATTATGATATATAATATGAAGTATATAACCATAACCATAACCATAACCATAAATTTTATTGAACCCAAACAACGAAAAGCAAGTACAACAGAGAAAGAAAAAACAGACAAAGGGGATCAAAAGGAATACGACCCTAAGGGACCTAGGTCCCGCTAATGGGCCACCTGTAACAAAGGCAAAGTTATGGCAGAACAACTGAAACACAAGTATGAGATATAACATAGTAATTCTTAACTAGTTAACTAAGACTAATAAATTTAATGAGCACTAGGTAATAAGATGAGACCGTAGTCTAATTTTGAACAGAGAGATATTAGTTAAATTACGTATGGTGAGAGGTATGTCATTCCATGTCCGGGGGCCAACGCATTTTATAGAAAACATCCGAGAATTAGTCCTAGCTAAAGCTACTCTAACATTTGCAGCAGAACGTACAGGTAGGGGTTTAGGATAGACGTAGTAGTGAAATAGTTATTGAAGACCCTTGGTAATTGATTATGAAAATATTTAAACATAAATTCGCTAGTTTGAAAAATTCTAATCTGTTCAATACTAAGGACACGGTACAATTTAAATATTTCATCGGTAGGCATAGAGTGCCGCGTGCCAGCAATTACTCGCATGGCTCTTCTTTGTAACTTATTTAATCTCGTTAGCCTTGTAGAATATGTCGAGGCCCAGACCATGTTAGAGTATGTAAGGTACGGATGGATAAGAGAGTAATATAGGTCAAGACGTGTTTGATTAGGCAACAGATAAGCTATCCTAGCCATAATGCCAATGTTTTTTGCTACTTTTTGAGATACATATATGTATACATATAACTAGTTACAAGTGCAGCTCATACACTGCTACTAATGGGCAGCACTATGACTATGTATTGATCTTTATATTTAAAACGATCAGGTCTGACAAAGGTCATGTGATGCAACAGTTCTTATTATTTTGTCGTCACAAATGGAGTGCTATCGATCGGATGCATGGGAAGACGAGTGAATAGAGGAGAAAATGGAAGCAAAGGATCAGGATAAAATCGATATTGTGGCGTGAGGAGGAGGACGAGGAGAAGGAGGAGGAAGAAGAGAAGGAGGAAGAGGAGGTAGAGGAGGAGGAGGAGGAGGAGGGTGCAAGGTGCAAGGAGATGAAGGAAGAGTAAGAGGAGATCTTGAAGAAGGAGGAGAGGTAGCAGGAGGTGAAGGAGGAGGAGTAAGTGAAGGAAGAGGAGGGACAAGGAATGGAAAATTGAAATTAAAGGCAGAACAGAACCAAAGATGAAGAGAAGGATGGATGATAATGTACTGAGAAGAGCGAGGGTTGGGCGAATAGGAGGAGCGGGAGGAGAAAGAGGAGGACTATGACGAATGGTGATTCTGAGAAGAAGTTGCGAAGGTCACGACGATATAACGTCTGTAGCTAAAGAAAAGCAATATTATTGACAAATGAGCGAAAGGGAGGAACGGGTGAAAATGAGCAATTATCAGTACACGAAGAAGCGGAAAAAGAGAAAGATGAAATGTTAGGAGGGAAGAAGTGACGGATAGGAGGAAGAGGATGCGACGAGGAGGATGTGGAAGAGGATGTGGAAGAGGATGCAATCGATCAACTTTGTCGCTCGTTCGCTGGTCGATTGATGTGGAGACAAAAGCGAATCGGTGCATCTCCGGAATTGTCTAATCAAAAAATATCAAGACGAGTGGAATCCTATTTAGAATCCCTTCCAAGAACTGCAGATACCGTAACAGTGCTAGCAAGAGTTACAGAGATGACAAGCTCATTTAGACAGCCCTCTATTTTGAACGAAAAGTTGCCATAGCAGCAAGGCTGTCTTTAGATTGTAATTATGTACTTAACTAATCGAGAGATTGAGAACATTTAATGAATACTAGAGTCACAGGCCTTAAAAGAGTCACACGTGCTGCGGTGATAGCGCATGGTAGACCTGTATAAAACAAACGGACATTTTCAAAAAGGCAAGCCCCTTCACCACTCAGCTAAGATATTTAATTGAAATTCATGGCACAAGAGTTGCATTGGCTTTCTTCCGCATCCAAATTAGGACAAATTTCTGGGTCCAAACATATGGAAACATTAATTTGTAGTTTAAAGACGCCAGTTCTTTTATTTTACAATTGTTTTATAGATGCAGTATGTGTGCATACGTATTTACATACGTAATATAACCATCGGTTAAAATTGCTCATTCAGATATCGTGCTCTCCAAATTTGTGCGAATCCAAAACCTAGGCCTAGCTGGCGAATACCTGCTATTCATTATCCGGATAAAACAAAACATGCTTGAAACGCAGTGGCGTACCGAGGGGGCAGAGGGGGCGAGTCGCCCCGGGCGGCACTTGAGCAGGGGCGGCAAAATAGGGTTGAAGAAAAATAAAAGGAGTGAATGTAGGAAAAAATTGAAAAAGTATAAGAGAAAGTAATAAAAGTAGACAAAGAAGGAAGGAAAGGAAGAAAAATAATCCAGTAAATAGCATACAGTGGCGTAATGAGGGGGCGGCACGGGCGGAGGACAGGGCGGCTTCTGACAATGATAGTAGGCCTATAAGAGGGGAAAAGTAAAAAAAAAGAAGGTTTTTTCCGAAAATTTGCCAAATTAAGTGCGCGGCGCGGCATTTTGGGCCGTCGCCCCGGGCGGCATTTAAGCTCCGTACGCCACTGTTGAAACGCGTTACGAATCGTCGTTTATTGTAACCAAAAGCATTCACTAAAGATCATTCAATTAATTAATTAATTCATTCATTCATTACGAGAATTTGTATAGCACCCCTTCAAGTGAACTATTCAATAACGTGTTGCAATAAATTAAAAGACTATTATAGGTGTCATGTAATATTACGCCGATTAGCAGGCAAGTTTCAAGCGTGTTTTATTGGAAAATTCAATGACGTCATTAGATTGTGTAGACTACTCTTCTGTGTACCGTTGATCATGCGGTTGCGTTTATTGGATTCATCTAGCTGAAATGCAGTAATCACGTGTCTCAATTTGCTGGATCCATGTCGCTGACGAGTTTCAAATGTGTGGGGAAGCGTTGTGACAATGGAGTTTTCTCTCGTTTTCTGTCTGATTCTGTCTCTGTCTGCCTGTCTGTCTGTTTCTATCTGTCTCTGTCTGTCTGTAAGTGTTTGTCTGTACGTCTTTATCTATCTGTCTGTCTGCATGTATGTAGATATCTATCTATCTGCAAATATCTATCTATCTGTCTGTCTGTCTGTATGTCTCTATCTATCTGTCTGTCTGTTTGTCTCTGTCTCTATCTGTCTGTCTGCCTGCCTGACTGTATCGATTCTCCTCTGAATGCTAACCTTTTTAAAGCAGGATTCTGCGCTTCTCGATTGCTACTGTTAAGAGACACGTGCTGATTTCTGGTTGGTCCTTATTTTCGGACTCGTTCCTGTGTCCTGAAACGGTGATGACATTAGAATCCTTAGTCCGTTCTGCTCTCCATAGGCGAAGAATCGTCTCTGTCAGCCTCAGTATGATATGCTTCTCCAGATAAGTTTGATCTTGCCTAGTTCACCTTGGTATTAAACGTACATGGCAGATCCATCTCAATGTAAGCCTAATAGGCTAATGCACTTTCGTGATCGCCAAGCAGGAGAGTCTACATGTAACACAGCATTGCAAACTTCATTTTGTTCTCTTATCGCGCTATAACATTCTCTATATAGTCTTCCCTTTATTTGCTGGCAGTCTCTCTCAAAATAGTAAAATGCATGTTTTAAATCAACTGTTATAGCGCTTATTTTGTAATATAGACCAGTGCTTCCCAAACTTTTTAAATTCGCGGACCGGCAGAAATTAACTTTCAGTGTTACGGACCGGCAGGAATTTTCCCACAGCAGGAGGACCGGTGCCAAATTTATTTAGTTATTTCTCTTTTTCGATCATCTAGAATAAATTTCTCAAATATGTATTAAAATTGAATTAAGTGCATGTTTAGACAATTCTATGACTCTATTGCCCTTTTAATTCTAGCCTAATAAGCGTTTTTGTTATGACTTTTAAAAATATATTAGCCATTTCTTGATTCCGAGACAATTTGACCAGTTTCTTGACTCACATTGCGGACCGGCAACTGAGGGCTCGCGGACCGGCACCGGTCCGCGGACCACCACTTTGGGAAGCACTGATATAGACCACTACACTGGTTTTCTTATAATGATTTTAGTTTCCATACATATCTACACTGTACTATTTTCATTAATAATATTGGATTCGCTCGTACACAGTACAGTGCTTTTGTGTGTAAGAAGCCTATACATGTATGCACGTATGTAGCCTATGTGAGCAATGAGTATGCATGTATTCCTATGAATATCTATTGTCGTCTCAAGGGGAAGGAAGAATGACTTTCTCACAGATCTAATAAGACAAGCTGAAATTAAAAACATACATATGTAGCGTCTCTATTGTCGGATGTTCTAGACTTAACGCTACCTAATACAACTCAACACTGTGCATAGAACGTTTACCTTTATTAATCATAATACACTAAGCTACAGATTACACAATGCTAGGTGAGCAGCAGCCACACTCGTATATTTAACCGGTCGCTAACTCAGCTCCGCAAAACACTGGTTTTATACCCCGGCAAGATAACCCCTTGCCTGCACACACCACTCAGGCTACCAACTCTGCTTGCCAACCGCTGTCACTGCACACACACCTAGGCTGATACTACACACCTACATACTACACTACATGCCCCCCTAAGTGAATGACCGTGCCGCGGTCATTGATATATATCATAAACATCATAAACATCATAAAACGACAACTTAGCGTAACTATAACGATGCAGATACAGTAATAAACAAAAAACCACGACATACATATGCTAACCAATATCAAGTCCAACTCATAAAAATGTCAAATAAGCAAAAGCAAGCAAACTATAATAAAATGCAATGTAACTCAAAATCCATTAGTTCAACCAAAACATTAACTAGATAAAGACTGAATATCAACCAACTCAATGCTAGGTGAATACGGAACAGGAGAAGAATCAGCTGATACATCCAAAGCCAAAGGAACAGTGAATTCAGCACTGGATATAAAAAGTTTCACGTAGTAACGCTTATGAATTCCAATTATATGACGCAATCTCCCAGCTGTGGAGCAGGAAATTCTTAATGACTGCGGCAATACAACACGAATCTGCGAATGTTTATGTAACACAGCTACTTGCCAATCAAAGAGTAAACTAGACCATAAACAATGACGCTGAAGACGAACCTGCGATATAGCACTTAAAGCCATGATCTCGTAGTCATTAACAGCAAAGTGAAGTCTATGCCAAGGAAGAACCACCGTGTTAGTTGCGTTTCCGATATGAATAGCCAAAAAAACAGCCTGTGGACTGGTAGATGTCACACAGCACTTGCACCGTTTACGAAAAACCCCAACCAACAAAATGAGAACCAATAAACTAATCACCACAATCTGAAACCACTGAAAATCCGAAAAACCTGTACTAATCGTGGACACAGGAGTCAAAACACTGGATGATGGAGAAAATATCCATACTGACGGAACCGATTGAGCTGGAATCACACGAGGCAACGACAAAACAATAACAGACAACCGATGTACCTTTACCACTAGATAAATTGTTACTATGATAAGTAAACCAATCAAAGCAGAACCCACAGGCAAAATAAAAGACGAATAAGCTACCAATATTGGGCTACCGAAAGTATCAAGTTGATCGCGAATCACCTCGTCTTGAGACTTAAATAAAACCTGACCTGCCTTAACAGATGTCATAGCACTAGAAAAATCCTCTGTTAAACGCTGATCAATCAAATTGTCAGACGAATTTGTACCACTGACGAAAGTAGGTAACAGAAGCGTAAGCTGTTCTGCTAACGTACTATCGGCATGTAAATGATCCCAATCCGATTGAGAAAAGAATTCCTGAATCACAGCCAGATTGAACGTATGAACAACAGTAAATGATTCATTAAAAAGAACGTGCTCAGAATACGATGCAGGAAAAAAATAACCATTAGTCATCAATGTGCATGCATTCGGTATAAGAATGACACAAGAAATACACGCTGAAATAAGTTTAGGCTGAGCCAACGGGCAAATCAACGTAAGATCAGACACACTATTTTCAATGGCCAACGTGTCAGGCAACAAATACACAAACGAAGTAGGACGGTTATTTAGCAGGAGAAATTTGCAAAAGAGTTGAACAGAAGGTATATCATTTTTATACAAAACCAAGATACAAGACTTCGGATCAGTGGTTAACCTAATGTCTTCCTTGAGAATAATACGAAACTCGCCAGCAACTTGTAGTGAAGGAAGATCATTCCAGACCGAAAAAGTCTGGTTATCCGAAGTAACAGCGAAATATCGAGGCATTTGATCAAGAAGAGACGCGTGCTGATTATTAGCCCCAATCGATTTTGGCACAACTGTAACCGTAAACAAATGTAGAGGATAAGGTAAAGTCGTAATCGGAATTTTAAGTGTTATATACAGTATATTGCTTTTGTAGACCGTCAGATGAGTATTAGCTCTATAGAAGTAAGACGGATCCTGAACCAGAAGTCTGACAGGTATTTTCAAGGTCTTCAGATGTCGAGTTAATTGAACTAAGACACGACGAATATCTGATTCGTGTAACAATGTGGCCTCTAGTCTACCAGCCATCAGGGACTCAATGGACAGGAGCAGAGTCTGTAAATCCATCTCAAGACAAGTGAAATTGTATAAAGTTTCAGCCATATAGAATGACAGCTGTAAAGAAGTCCTAAAATCCATTTTAAGAGCACGGGTCATGTCGGACAAAGTTTTATCCTGATCCGCAACCCGGGCACGAATAGAATCTAGCCGCTGATTCGTTATACTAGTGGCGCTAGCCAAGTTGGAAATGTCGGCTTCGAACTGACCCAAAATACGCTGATTACTCTCCAAAACAGTTTTAACACGCTCCTGAACAACTCGAATATCAGAATCACGTGCAATTCCAAATAAGGAATGTGCCACGTCACCGATGAAATCAACAAACCCACGTCTACTCACACGTGGTTTCTTACGCCCAAAACGATCACGCCTCAGTACATTATGAATACGTGTCACTAAGGTATTAATCTGAACTTCAGCTCTTTGATGCAACTGATGTATATCTGAAAACGTGTTTAAATAATCAGAACAATTACCGTTAAGTGGCGTATTGCGAAACTGACAATTCAACGCAGTCTTGTTCTGATAAGGTGGTAACGATTTAACAACAGGTAAAGCAATATCAAAAGTATGAATCCACACGTCAGTACCAACTTCCAACACCCCTTTATAATGAAAGTAGACGCCGTAAGCTCCTCTGCTGACAACGTAATCCGACGACGCTGGACAGCAGAGCACCGATAAGAAGGTGAATAACAGGAAAATCCAGCCTATAAATAAGAACAAATTATATCTCGATACGAAAGTAAAGGACAATTATGAATATGCAACAATGACAAATATATATATCGAAGCAAGCAACGATCACGCAATACAACCAAATACACTAAAAGTGACTAACAAAACACCTTATACTTAAATAACGCCCACAACCATTGCCAAGGTCATAATACCGAAAACGAAAGTATAGATGACTTGAACTCTCAGTCGCTGCGTTGCGGCTAACCCACCACATGTGCACAACTCAGGATACTATCAACAATAAAAGCCAAATGATGGTGATGAATTAAAATATAAAATCACGACATTATAGTCGATTTAATTAGTGCTGAATTTATCTAAAGTGATAAATATACCAATAAGATGACTGGCCAGTCGGAACGAAACATACTCGTAAAAAGAAAAGCACATTAATAATAACCTCTCTTGTAACCACAGCATGTAAGCACCACATATCATACACAATGGCTGAATCAAAGCACAAGAGGAAGTTATATAGTCTCCGGACGTAATAATAAGTCATTCCAAGGAGAACTATCATCCTAGCAAAATCATAGAGTAACCCTGGCTTATAGTATCCAACCACACTAATCATTGATCCCTTCATGAACGGACGTAAGTTGCTCAGCTTGAAATCTGACAGGAGTCGGACGTTTACGAATTTTCCCTGTCATAGTTCGTTTAATGTGAAACTGGCGTTTCAAAAAATCACTCACATCACCTTCAGGTATCCATTCTGGTCGCACAGACTTATCTTTATATACCACACGATAATACCTTTGCTTGTTGATCAATTTCATACCACTTAACAAATCAGCTTCAAGCCAAGGCTGAGGTAATGGATCACCGATAGGCATCGTGCCAGACGAATCCTGCAACAAATCATTATCAGTAATCGGAACAGTTGGAGGAGACTCCGACGGAATGGCATCCTGTTCCATAAAATCACGGCGATCAACGTAAGGTCGTAATCTATCAGCGTTCACTGGGTGTCGTACAGGCTTGTTCGTCTGTACATTACGTAATAGATAAGTGAAAGACCCGGTCTTGGAAGTTATATAAAAAGGTCCTGTAAACTTATTATACAATTTAGCCTTCTTTCCGACTGGCGTGACAGGGTTAAATAACCATACAAGATCACCAATAGCGTAAGTAGGTAAGGTAGTGGTACGGTCATAATTCCTTTTGTTACGCGCCTGTAACTGAAGCGTACCTTCGATTGCGTCTTGCCTAGCCATTTCGAGAGCCCTTGCAATGCGTTTAACGTATTCGCTGGTGACGTGCTCTTCATCCGCCACACCCAATTGTCGATCAACCGAAAAATTTAAGTCCCTCCCAAAGAGAAGGAAAGCCGGGCTATGGCCAAGATGAGCATTCGTAGTAGCACGAAATGAATACAAAATCGCAGGAATGTAATCTGTCCAATCCTCTTCATTAGTGCAATGAAGTCGTAACATCTTCCAAATAGATTTATTGATCACTTCACAAGCCCCATTACAACGCGGGTTATAGCTAGCTGTATATATGCGTTGAACACCGAATAGTGTAGAAAGTTCAGAAACAATGGTACTCAAGAAATTTGGGCCCCTATCCGAAAGTAACGTATGTGGACCGCCATATCTACTAAATATCTCTCGATACAAAGCTTCCGCAATCGTTCTCGCAGTTTGATCTTTCAACATAATGGCCTCCGGCCAACGAGTAAGAGATTCAACGCAAAGAAGAATATACTTGTACCCATCTCTGCTTCTAGGAAGTTGAAGAATGTCCATATGCCAACGACCAAATATTTGCTTTATTGGCAAAGACGTAAGTGGTGGTTTATTCAGCGGAAGAGGAAACTTGCATTCCTGACACTTTAAACACGAAATTATATGTCTTGACACAGCGGTATGCATTCCCTTCCAAAAATATTTACGTCTGATCGATAAGTAACAGCGATGAAAACCCGGATGGCAACAGTCATCGTGATAACTCTCAAGTATACGCTGACGCAACTTCCTAGGAACGACGAGTTGATTAATGTACGTTCGACTAGGTCCTCTAGATCGAGGTTGATAGTAATGAAACAACAAGCCATCACACAAAGCATACTCAGTACTCTCAATCACGATTTTCCTAGCATCCTGATCATTGCCTGGAAGTTCCCCGAACTCCAAATAACGAATCATAGGACCACAATCCGAACATGTAATCTGTTCATGAGCTGTTTGGCGCAAAATGTCCTCCTCCGTCAGGTCAGCAGGTGTAATTAAATCCTCCTCAACGATGATGTTCAACTGCACCGGTGTAACCCCATCAACTATCGGAGCCAAAATTTTATCTTCCATGTCATCCGATTCATCAGCTTGCACTGGATAATGACGACGAGATAAAGAATCCGCATTACTGTTATTTTTACCTTGTTTATACTCAATCGTAAAATCATACTGTTGCAACAACAACGACCAACGGAGTAACCTGCCAGAACTACTGGTTTTCAAGGACTGCAAATATTTTAAACTTAGATGATCAGTATAGACAGTAAATCGAGTGTTAGCCAGATAACAATGGAACTGTTTAATGGCACAGACCATTGCTAACATTTCCAATTCACTTACAGAATAAGCTCGTTCACTAGAGGTCAAACTACGTCCTCCATACGCAATAGGACGTTCTCTGCCACTCCCATCTTCTTGAGCCAAGACGAAACCAATAGCCTGAGAACTCGCGTCGCAATTGATGATAAATGGCATTTGCATATCCGGATAAATCAACACAGGAGCAGTAGCTAAAGCTTCTTTAAGCTGCGTGAAAGCCAGCTCACAATGATCATCCCAAACGAACTCTAGATCTTTTCTTAATAATCGATGAAGAGGACTGGCAATTATCGAAAAGTTAGTAATAAATTTTCGATAATAGGATGCGAGACCGAGGAAACTACGAATTGCCTTAGGACACGTAGGACGCGGATAAGATTGAATAACCTCGATCTTTGAGTTATCAACAGAAACGCCCTCTGGCCCCAATACATGACCCAAATACAAGATCTTATCCAGTCCGAAGGAACATTTCTGTGGATTCAACTTCAAGTTAGCATCCTTAAGACGGTTAAACACCTCCTGAAGATGGACAAGGTGCAGATCAAATGATTTGCTGTATATCAGAATATCGTCTAAATATACAAGGACATTTTTAAAGTGCAAATTTTGGAACACCCTAGCCATTAGGAGCTGGAAAAACGAAGGTAAGTTTTTCAACCCAAAGGGAGAGGTACGAAATTGAAATTGGCCTTCGTGAGTCACGAAAGAACTCTTTTCTTTAGTGTCTGGATGCAACGGAAGTTGATGATATCCGCTTCTTAAGTCCAATAGACTGAAATATTTTGGCCTACCCTCTGCCATAGCATCGAATACATCATTGAGTTGAGGAAGAGGAAAACTGATTGACTTAGTTACTGCATTCAACTTTCGATAGTCGACACAAAACCTAATTTGTCCGGACTTTTTCCTAACAAGGACGACGGGACTGCTCCAACAACTTGAACTAGGTTCAATAATCCCAGCGTCCAACATCTGTTTCGTCTGCCTTGCGATTTCAGCTTTTGCTGCAATAGAATGCCTATAGGCCCTCTGATGCACTGGAGTAGCATCGCCTGTGATAATCGAATGCTGGACATAATCAGTTCTACCCAAGTCTGCCAGAGATTGTGAAAATGCGCTCGCATTCCTCTGTAAAAAATCTTTCAACTTTGCATTCTCATCATCCGACAAATGATCAGAATGATAATTAATCTTCAAATCCTGCAACGATGTAGATTGTACAGGGCATTCAGGACAACAAAAATCATTACATTTAGCATCATTACATTTAGCATCAGGGCGAGATGCATCCGAAGATTGTTTCGTGCCAAACAAATTACTTTTAGCATCCCGATGAAGATTTTCCGATGATAGTTTGGTGCCAGCCGCCTTATCTGAATTTAGATCCAAGGTTCCCAAATCCGATAATTTGGAAACATCTGTTTCACGTTGCACCATCATGTCGTCTAATTGCTCTGCACTGTTTTGAGCGGAATGTCTGGTGATTGTATGATCATCATCATCATCATCAGTAAACGCTGCCAAAACATTAGAGGTTACAGGTTCAATGGATGCTAATGGCTTGTGGCGTGACAACCATAATACATGATTCGTAGGATTGAGAATTTTACAAACAGCTGTCCGGCCTGAAGAATCAATTATGCTCCGTGCGCAAATAAATTTACGTTTCGTGACATGCTGCAATGGTTCAATAATTGAAACGTGCGATGAACAGTTAGTAGGGAGCAAAATTGGAACAAGGGTTTCAGAGAGAGGAGGAAGAACAGTAGCATGCAATGTAAAAACTGTTGGCAATCGAACATTTACAGTTGACAACCGTGTAGACGTTAAATTATCAAAAAAACGTACTACATTCTCCTCAAAATCCACTTTCGCACGACCAGCTTGTAAGAAATCCAACCCCAGAATTAAATTAAAACCCACCTCAGGCAATATCAAAACTTCACAAGGCAAACCCAAACCTGATATGTTAATAGTCATGACCGCTTTCCCCAAAACCTTCACCGAACGATTATCAGCCAAAAACACATTTTTACTATCCCCTTCCTTCAACGGAAGCATAGGAAGTTTCAACTTCTTTAAAAAGTCAACACTCATACAACTCACAGAAGCACCAGAGTCCAACAGACACCTAACTGTCAAATTCTTAATTTGCACACAAATGGTATTTTTATGCAATGGCACCTTATCAGTTTGAGCACAGACGCCTTCCGTCGACGGGCCACGACGGTAGGCGCGTTCCTATTTTTGATTAGAGTAGCGTCCCCTAGCGGAACGACAGACTGACCGTAAGTGACCACGCTTCCCGCAACTGAAACAAGTGACCCCCTTTCCCCGGCAAAAACCAGTAACAGAATGAAAACCCCCGCAATTACCACAAGTGGACTTGGAAGGTGTTCGCCAGTAGGAAGATTGTTGTGGTCGATCCTGATTGTTAGATGGTCGATACTGTGTGTCAGCTGGTTGATACTGCCGTGGCGGAATCGGTTGCTGGACAGTGTAGCCCCGGTTGTCTCGGTTGTCCGAACGTTGTGACGCATAGAACTGCGTCTGCCGATGGTCTTGAGGCGACGAAGATGAAGCATAGACGTCGTGACGCGTATCAGACGATGATGGAGGAGTCGATTGGTCCATAAAAGTGACATGGCGAGACGAAGGGGATGGCGATGACGATCTTCGGTGAGCACTGACAGCAGCTACATTCGTGAGTTGTAGCTGTTTCAACTCCTCCTTTATGGCAGTCAATTCCAGGACAGTCTGGCGAAGATTGTCGGCAGTGTCACCCCGATCATCCTGGGATAGTTCCGCCAGCCGACCCCATTTCTGAATTTCCTCAATAGTAGTCGGATCATGTTGAAGCACCAGTTGACGTATGTGTGCCCGAAGACCGTTCAAAGCGACGAGGAACGTCTGATCCACCCCAATTTCGAGCTTTCCGGCAGCCTGCTGAACTGTAGTCAGAAAATCATCCACAGATTGTTGTGGCGCCTGTTTCAATGTCCACAGCTCAGCTGACCGTTTCCATGCTGTCGTTGAATTTGGACCGTACCTTTTAATGAGGGCTTCACGTAACTCCTCATAATCCTCACGTGTCCGTCGGGTTTGCGTATTAAACCACGTTGCACTGCCTTCCTTCAGAAGAAGAGGTAACGCCGAAAGTTTTTGTGCTTGCGTCATTGTCCGAAAAGTGGCCCACAAGTCAAAGTTCTTCAAGAATTCAATAATATCGTCCTCAGAACGACCCGTAAAAGCAGAAGGTACCAGCGTATTCGCCATCTCCTCAGAATCAGACTCAAATTCAGAACTGTCAGAACTCTCAGATCCGTCGTGATCAACGAAGACAGATTGGTCCGGCAGCGATGATACTGGCACTGACGACGGAATCACTGGAATCAATGGTGATGAGGCAGGAGTAGTTAAAACGTATGAGGAAGACGGAACCAGTTCAGGAGAAGACGATAGAAATGTTGAAGATGTCTGTTGTGATTTTCCCGATCTAAGGAAGTAGTGACCAGCGGTTGCGTTTTCCGGTGCACTCATGTGTGTTCTTGCTGCTGTCCAGAAGCATACAGATGCGGAGAGGTGTGTCTGCACTGTTACCCCGGTTCTCCACCAGTTGTAGCGTCTCTATTGTCGGATGTTCTAGACTTAACGCTACCTAATACAACTCAACACTGTGCATAGAACGTTTACCTTTATTAATCATAATACACTAAGCTACAGATTACACAATGCTAGGTGAGCAGCAGCCACACTCGTATATTTAACCGGTCGCTAACTCAGCTCCGCAAAACACTGGTT
The DNA here is from genome assembly GCA_020284085.1 of Aporrectodea caliginosa. NCBI lineage: Eukaryota > Metazoa > Annelida > Clitellata > Crassiclitellata > Lumbricidae > Aporrectodea > Aporrectodea caliginosa. Next base: position 1,622,714 of record JACEVL010000388.1, on the reverse strand, counting down.
TTATACCCCGGCAAGATAACCCCTTGCCTGCACACACCACTCAGGCTACCAACTCTGCTTGCCAACCGCTGTCACTGCACACACACCTAGGCTGATACTACACACCTACATACTACACTACACATACATACATAAACACATACATACATACATACATACATACATACATACATACATACATACATACATACATACATACATACATACATACATACATACATACATACATACATATCTAGCCGAACAACTTGCTTCTCTCCCAATTCCTGATCACATTTTTAATTGGATTTTGAATTTACTTCATAATCGAAGTCATTGCACTAGGTTTAACGGTGTAATATCTTCTCTTGCACGAATTAATGCAAGTATTATTCAAGGTTCCGGTTTGGGCCCGATGGATTTCGTAGTTGCAATCTCTGATTTAAAACCAGTTAATAAATGCAATCGCATTTTTAAATATGCAGATGATTGCTATCTCGCTGTCCCTGCATCAAGTATCACTACAACTGAGATTGAGCTTCAGCATATTAGTGTATGGGCACAGAGTTGCAACCTCAAGCTTAACTCAAGCAAATCCTGTGAGATAATTTTCACGCGTCCCCGGGGTACCATCGGTATGTTCCCCCTCCTCTAAAAGGTATCGCAAGAGTGCAAACCCTAAATATTCTTGGTGTTGAGCTTACAGCGAAATTTGGGTTCTCCAGTCACATTAAACGTCTGACCATAAAAGCAAGGCAGTCCTTTTATGCACTTCGGATCCTGAGGTCGCATGGGCTCTCGGGGGACAGTTTATTTGATGTAGTTCGTGCCACTACGGTTGGTATGATGCTGTATTGCTCGCCTGTGTGGTGGGGCTTTGCGAGAGTGCAGGAACGGGAGGCCCTTGAGGGAATTATCCGAAGGTTGGTACGCCAGGGGTACTTACCTCCATCTTCTCCCTCATTTGAGACTCTCTGCAGCAATGCGGATACTAGACTATTTGCCTGTATTCTGCACAATCCTTATCATGTATTGCATAAATTGTTGCCGCCGATCAAGCAATCGCACTACTCCCTGCGGCCACGGTCCCATAACCGTGAGCTTCCCATGCATGTTTGACAACCTGTCTCAGAAATGCTTCCTTGCCCGGATGCTATACAAATAAACTATGTTTTCCCCTAGATCTAGCTCTAGCTCTTCTTCCTCTGTACAATAAAGCCTCTCATTCAATTCTATGGTTGTATATATAAATTTTTGTTTATTTGTTTGAATGTATTAATCTTGCTATGTACAGTGCTGTGCGTTTGCTAGTGCTTATCAATAAAGGAAATACTTACTTACTTACTTACTTACATACATACATACATACATACATACATAAATAAATACATACATACATACATAAATACATACATACATACATACATACATACATACATACATACATACATACATGCATGCATTCATATACTTCCTTAAAACATAACGTGGCTTACAGGTTGGTCAGAACTCACAGTCGCCATGACCTATACACTCCCTTACAACGGCTGAAGGTATGCTGTTTCGTGGCTGCGCTCGTTTCTGCCTGTGTCCGATCGCCAGGAAAAAATTTAAAATTGAGCGCTCTAACCATTCTGTCATTAGCAGACGTTGTCTTCCCGCAGTGTATGTATAACCATCGTATTAGGTCTTATCTGTAAGAGTGGTAAGAAACCGGAGCATGCCGGTCTATCTGTAAGGAAAAGAGGGGGATCCACTTCATGTGTGCTTATGGTTTTCTGGCGATAATACTTTCGTTGTCTTTCCGTTAAAATCGGATAATTCTCCGTCGTGTGGTCGTGCATTACATCAGGTCCGCATCGATTACAGAGAGCAGAACTTAAGAGGATTGGACGCCATGATCCCCATGAACAGATAGACGGACACCTAGCGGCTGCTGCTGTCGTCTGTAATGGATCTTCATCTGTTCAGCTGTCGTCGGTTGTCGAAAGTGGTGATGCATTGCTTTTATCGGCCGAAAAATTCGGACAGGAACAATCGTGGTGAACCAAAAGGTCTCAGAGGGGTTTAGCTGATTGGTAATCGTCACTTTAAGCTAGGCTCTGTGACAGGCTGCGCAACACAACAACCCTGCTTGCTACTGTAACAGCCAATTCCCAGTCGGCTATACTGCAATGCGAGACTGCGAGTATGTGTCTATGAAGATGCACCTGCTAGTTTATTTAATATGACTGTGCTTCATGTGTTCGGTAGGGGAAACGAAAGTGCCGTTAAAAATCGTTTTTGTGTATGCGTTTTGGGTTATAATATCTTTACGTTACATAATATTAGGTGAGTGGCGCGAAGGCAGATTGGGACTTCGCTAATGCTACGAGATTATAATGAGTGCAGCCGGAGTTCATATTGAGGCAGGGTTGGATTCATTAAATTTTTGGCCAAGGAAGTAGAAATTTTATAAATGGAGTGATAGTAAGTTCAAGATCTGCTGCTAAGGTTATAATTACTTCGAGTGGAAACAAACTTATGTGACAATAGGGCCTACCCATCAAGCGCTCAACGCGTGTGGCCGTATTGGCCTACTAATCTAATCTAATCTAATATGAACATATGTAGGCCTAAAGCGCTTCTCACAGAGTTATTCAGAAACGCTCTCAGTGTGACAGGCCCGTGAAAAGAGAAAAGTCTTTAAGCAGCGAAGAGATGCAGGTGAAATCCCCTACAGAATCCTGCTACAAATTGCAGGGGGAAGGTCATTCCATTGTGAGGAACCAAAAAACAGCGAAAGTCGGATGCTGGGTTAATGAGGTTCGCGACCGAGGTACGGAGAGATCAAGTCGATCAGCAGAACGAAGAGGGCGAGAAGAACGTGCAGAGAGCGGCTTACACATCAAGTCACAGATGTAGTTAGGCGCTAAGCCCTGCTGGGACTTACTAGAAGCAGGACCTTATATCTGATTCGAGCCGAGACAGAGAGCTAGTGGAGATCGTTAATCATGTATGTGGAGATGTGTGATTGACCTGAGGTCAGTTCTTTATCACGCAGCCCGAAGTAGGTCAATTTTTGGCCTATGGGTTTCGATACCCCCGCTAGTTTGCGGAAAATCCAAACCCCGTGGGTCGAGAATTTTTATAATGCGGCCGTAATGTTGAGTTTTTGCGTAAAGGAGTCCACCCCAGTCAACGGCAAATACAAGCCTAAGTCGGGGGAATTTCAAGGCAACCCTCAGATCGGGCCATTTATAGCGCGTTCTTTCCTCTGGCTCCGACAGTGAGAGCTGTGTTAGCTTGAATCTCTCTTTACACTTAGAATAATAAGCAACATGAAACTGTCTCTCCTAAAGTCATGCCATCAAACTAGATTATATTAGCCATTATGTAGACTTTTATCGCAAAATGTTTCCAGTCGTCTTCTTCTCGATGAAACACTTAGCTCGGTATCGCGTTCATAAAGAATTTATGGCAATCTTAATGCAATCTAGTCTTGATAGCGCACAATTTGGTTGATGACCATGCAATTTATGTATCAAAATCGATTGCATGGCGTATAGTTTTAGTGCTGATCATACATTAGGCTGATGTGGTTGTGCAATATTTTATAAATGTGCTCTTCTTTTTTGTGATGTATACCCTCAATGTTGTTACTGAAGGGCGGATAAGTTTACGCATTTATGCATTTTGTTATAACTTGCTACCAGTATAATATTGGCGATCCTGTTGTTCTAATACATGTCTTACTCAGAATCATGTTGCGCCACTATATGGAAACCGAAGGCATCTCCAATCGCGATCTTTTCTATTCAACTGTACTGAATCTTTGTTGTCATACAGTGTCATTAAAACTGGATCTTCGTTGTCACACAGTGTCGTCAAACGTGAAACTACTACTACTAGAGGATTCCGACGGTGCACTAGAAATCCCGATGAGTTCGGTCAGTTGCTGTTTAACGACACTGCGTCATAACAAAGATGATTAGCGTCGCCCTCATCCTTTCTCCAGACTTATGACTGGCACTACCAGACTACGGGTAATGGCGTTGTTTCAATGAGCTCGATTTGATGTGCGGAAGCGAGAAACCTGTAAATCGTCAAAGCCAGCAGAGCGTATACTATGATGGGCGACCAGACTGACTCATAATTGGAACATAAAGCTCTTTGATGTATGCCGCCCACACCATGCCAACAAACGCGGATCGTCCAAATAGGAGATCATCCTCTACACTGTCTACAGTCTACATGAAGCCAGTGCAGCTGCACTCGCATACAATATTCAGATATACACAAGTATTTTTGGTTGATTCGGCCATCACTTAGGCCGCACAGTTGATTAGGCCTATTATACAGACTGAAGATGAATGAACTTTGACAGTTCTGCTAGGATATAGTTACAGTATTAATCAATTCGCGTCAGTATGGATGGTTACCGTGGTTACGGTACAATATTGAACGAATTGCCACGCCTTGTATATGTGACGCAACTGATAGGAGGAAATTCTGCAAAGCAAATTTACGAGGTTAGCCATTGTTAAATCACCATTCATCGTCTGTTAACACATCCTGGGCACGAACGACGAGTGAATTCAGTGCTCCATGCAGTCAGAGAATCCCTACTGGAGCACGGAATACCAGCTCCCAACTAAACATCCAGCAACTCGTGTTGGTTAACGGCTTGTCCGGCACCAATTATATCAATCAATCAATCAATCAATCAATCAATCAATCAATCAATCAATCAATCAATCAATCAATCAATCAATCAATCAATCAATCAATCAATCAATCAATCAATCAATCAATCAATCAATCAATCAATCAATCAATCAATCAATCAATCAATCAATCAATCAATCAATCAATCAATCAATCAATCAATCAATCAATCAATCAATCAATCAATCAATCAATCAATCAATCAATCAATCAATCAATCAATCAATCAATCAATCAATCAATCAATCAATCAATCAATCAATCAATCAATCAATCAATCAATCAATCAATCAATCAATCAATCAATCAATCAATCAATCAATCAATCAATCAATCAATCAATCAATCAATCAATCAATCAATCAATCAATCAATCAATCAATCAATCAATCAATCAATCAATCAATCAATCAATCAATCAATCAATCAATCAATCAATCAATCAATGTGTTTATTGATTTCCATAGAGCATAAACAGCATATCAATGTAACCACACAGTCATATTAAACAAATTAAATCTCCATTATTGTTTAATTTGGGTAACGTTCAACGGATACCAAAAGGGGACAACAGTCCCGCTGGGCAGGGCCACCTATATACCATAGAGCAGATCATAACAGCATTTTGAAACACCTGTTGTAGTGAACATGTAAACATTGAAGATATTTAATAAGTCCATATCGATAATGGTGTATTTTTTAGTTAAACCTTAATTAACTTAGCTACAATTAGATGCATCAACATCTCACTGGTAGTAGCAAGTTGAATCACATGTCCTGATACTGTGACATCGGTCTCGTGGATCGAAATTCGAAATTTGTTACTGAATGTTGAAAACAGGTCATTGAACCTGTGCTGTGCGACCCCAAAGTGACAGCTTACACCACTGTGCCTTCGCATCATAATGGTCATCAAATGGACTCAGTGTGCCACAGAATGATGGTTTCCATGACCTAGAAGAGTCATTTGACTGTGTTTATTAAGTTTTTATAGGAGAATATGTGATAGTTGATATGCCTTTCATGACCATCACATGAGGTTAGTGACTCTAAAGATCCCTTTGCCGATCGAAAGAAACTTAGCAAGCAGAAAACTGATTGGCCATGGAATCAATACATATAGAGATTTGAATTACTTAATTACCAAGAGAAGTATAAAATATCTAATACATGAGATATTTGTAATGTTATGTTATTAAACATTTATATAGCGCCCCTAGAAGATATCTACTCAGAGGCGCTCTCTGCGCTAACCTATATCATGATAAATGTAATCACGAACGAATATATTACATCAGTTAGCAAAACAATGCAAGGTGAGCTGAAAGAGTCACCAGTGGCGGGCCCACGCACACACGAGGAACCAACAAACGGATTCCCGTCGACATCTGAAGATAGCATGGATGTTCAGAGTCTCTGAGACAAGTTGCGTCGATTGAGTAGAGCGACGACAAAGGACATCGTTTGCACACACGATGACGCTGCCGACGAGCTGTCTGTCATATATAGGCGGACTCTGCAGTAGAAGAGGAAAAATGATGATGATGACGACGACGTCGACGACGACGACGATGATGATGATGATGATAATATAATAAGGAGCTACAAAAGTATATTAAAGTAATGGAGCGAGAGCCATTGAAAGGAAGACAAATTGATAAATCGAGCGAGATAAAGATTGAAACATGCTGAACTAACGAAAGAGGGAGCCAGAGCACGGCAGAGACACAGTAACAGAGACACACCGGAAGCCAGAGACAGAGCCAGTAGGAGGGAGAGGAATCGTAATTTCGCAAAACGTTAACCCTCGTCTAGTTCGAAAAGAAAGCAGACCCGTGGGGCTTTGTAAATAGACTTCCGCTTGTTTTCAGTTGGTCGCTGACCCCATCACCTCCCACACGGTCACCCCTCGACTATATCGCGGATTTTCCACGTGCTGTCTATGGAAAGCCGAGCGACTCCTTAATATCCAGGTTTCCTGGTGCAATTTCTAATCAGCAACTTCATCAGCAAACTCACGATAGTATTTATGTTCACATCAGGGCCTATAGAATAGTGTGTTTTCTTATACAAAGTGTGCAATTGATGTGGTTGAGTTTGCAATTAACTTGTCTGGTTGTACAACGTTTTTAGTATAAATTGTTGGGATATTGGCTCAAGTCAACACGGTTTTAGTCGGTTACCTGAAATTTTTCTTACCAGTTCAAGTACAGTTTTCTGAGTTTAAGAAAGAGTGTGCAGTTAACATCGTGAGTTTTTTTAGGAAGTGTTTCCCTGGTGCTCTACAATGCGTTTGCGGAATTTCGAAAAGTGAGTGATGGTAGAATTGACAGAAAGTCTTTGGGTAAATTTTGTAAGTCTCATTTTTACTTGTCACCAAAGCGAAGTATTGAAGTCAGATACTGAAGATGGTAGACACGAGATTCTGATCACAGAAAATCCGCATAGAAAGTTAGAAACTCTGGACTTCAATCGGGAATCGACGGTTTATGTTTAAACTAGGGCTGGGCATTTAGCGCGTTATTAACGCGATTAATGCGTTAATTAATTAACCCGATTAAATTTTTCAGCGCAGTTAACGCAATTGTCATTGCACCCAATTATTTATAGAAATGCGCTAAAACAATTCTTGATAAGACCGCTCAGTTTAAACTTTAAACTCTAAAGTAAAAACTAATAAGTAAATACAAGTAGTAAAAGCATGTTTGCTTTTTGTTTATTGACTGCAAGCATTTATATAGCGCAAATTCTACGTAACTACTCCCGAGTCGGTAGAGTAGTTTTACTTATTATCTATTGTGACTTGCGTTAAAAATTAATCGCGTTATTAAAATTTTTAATCGTGCGATTAATTTCGATTAAAATTTTTAATCGTTGCCCACCCATAGTTTAAACACGAAAGTAAATTTTTCAGATCAAAACCCTGGAAACGGTAGATATAGACTGTGGCTGTAGGGGCATACGAGATATGCTTTGTAGGCGTAACTAGATTCATATGAATCTCACTCTTTATAGGCTTAATATTTTGAAGCCGATTATACACGGTCAGTGCGGACATTGGCTAGAGGCTAAATCTCAGCCACGGAAGAAATTGTGTCATTTCTTATTCCACTCTTTTGGCAATTCCATTCAATAATGAACTGCATAAGTCGCTTCAAGTTTAAATTTTGCAGAAATACAGCGAAGAATGAACGGTAGCCTACTGCAACTATAACAGAATGAGAGTCTCAGAACGTTGAAATAGTAATTGTCGTTGCGTTATTGTTCTGTTATTGTTGCATTTTTTCCTATTGTCGTTGCATTTCTACAAAATTTCACCAGATAATAATAATAATAATAATAATAATAATAATAATAATAATAATAATAATAATAATAATAATAATAATAATAATAATAATAATAATAATAATAATAATAGGTATGATGTGAAAGGAAATTCCTGTTGTTCGTTGCTGATGAAGTTGATTCAAAATTGCACCAGACGACCTGGATATTTGAGAAGCGCTCGGCTTTCCATAGACAGCACGTGGAAATAATAACTAATAAAAGTTTCAAAATCATTAAAGAACAGCCCCTTATGACTTGGGATTTAATCACATTTAGCTATGGATTCATATCCGTACTTTCTATTTCAACAGAGCAATTGAATGTCAACCGTACATGCTGAGATTAAAATTAGGTCATCTAATTACAAGACGCGCCCAAAGTACGCACACTTTTGGTTGGAGTTTAAATCTAAGCCACCGAAGAAATTGTGTCATTTCTTTTTCCCTTTTTTGACAATTCAATTTATTAATCAACTTGCCACATCGGACCAGCTCGCTCGGTGCATGCAAACTCAGGTTGGATGAAAATAACTGACATCTGCCCTCATAAGCCGAGACCGAGTAAATAAAAGCTTACAGCAAACAGCATTTTTATGAATTCGCGCAAGGAACTGATTTTTATCGTGTCGTCATTATTTAGTTGCTAAATCAGAGGATTTATTAGAACAAAGACTTTCCATACGCTTTAGCCAATACGCTGCGCGGGGGTTCGATGGGGTAGTCCACCGCGAGTGCTATAATAAGTGAGTCGTTCGCGCCACCAAAGTATTTGTTCGTCTTCGTAGATTCAGTATCCGGGCGAAACCAGATTGACGAGAAAGCGCGAAATTGTTGACTCTGTTGGGATCGATAAAGGGCTTGAGTTTCTTGAATGCGTTCTAATCACGGAGTACATGACTGGCGCGTGTCCTTCTCGTCATCGTCGTCTCTGCTCTGTATCGACTGAAGGAGCGTCGAGAGTATCAGGCGAGCTGCATGCGAGCTGCGAGAGTATCTACCCTTCAGATAGACGATCTCTCGCTCTGCGCTGGTGGCAGATCGAGCGATATTTCTAGGGAAGTCGAACGTTTTTCGGGTCAAGAGAGGTCGTTTGTGGTTGAAATTATTTTGTTTCTACTAAAGGGCTAGGACTTCGCAGATATTGCTTTGTCGAAGGATTAAATAAATTAGTCTTCATAACCGACGAAAAGAGGAGGAAACGTATGACCAAGTAAGTGTTCTGTAAAGAAATGGTCACAGTATAAAGATAATAATGCAAAGATAAAAACAATAATGCAACGGTAACAGGATAGTAATGCAACGATAACAAAACAGTAATAACACGGCAATAGAACAGTAATGCAACGACATCAGAACAGCATTGCAAGGACATTTTTATAACAGAAAAATAATAATGCAGCGCTAACAGAACAGTAATGAAACGATAATAGAACGGTAATGCATCGATGAAGAGAACAATAATGCAACAACAGAACAGCAATGCAACGACATTTTTTTTATAACAGAACAATAATGCAACGATAACAGAACAGTAATGCAACGATAACAGAACGGTAATACAACGATAACAGAATGGTAATGCAACGATAACAGAATGGTAATGCAATAATAAGAGAATGTAATGCAACGATAAGAGAAGAGTAATGCAACGATAAGAGAAGAGTAATGCAACGATAAAAGAACAGTAATGTAACGATCACAGAACAGTAATGCAACGATCACAGAACAGTAATGCAACGATAAGAGAACATTGATGCAACGATAAGAGAACAGTAATGCAAAGGAAATCCTCTTCGATCTCTTCTGTCACGCCTTGATTGAAACTCTGTGTCGCAATTACTCCTCTCCTTGCACTGTAAGCCGTGATTTCCTCTTCGGTCTTGGTCTAAATCCTCTTTCCATCTCTTCAGCATACGCTTCGGTTGATTTCTCTTCTGCATCTACTACCATCTATATAAGAGCAGAAAGCCTAACATGGATTCACTCTGACTGGTGCCCTATGGTCTGACATCTTTCTTTCATGGTTAAACCACTTTGTCAGCGTTTTCTTATCTTTCTGACTATTCTCCAATAGCAACATGTGATAAACAGCAATGGCAATATATAAAAGAAAAATAACAGGCTGAATTAAAACCAAAAAAACTACAATGATTATAACAGTAGCATTACCAATGCAGATTACCACAAGCACAATAAATATTAATAAAAAGAACAATGACAGTTCCGATAATTAAAAAAGAATTTAATTGACAGCATTAGCAATTCAGATAGCTAAATTTGCATTCAAGAAAATAACAAAACCATGGAACCTCGGACAGAATGGCTTTCTTAGGATATTAATTCGACTTCTATTAGTAACTCGTTTTCATCGATGCCTATTTTTGCTTCTTCGTTGTCTTCAAATATCGATTCCCGCCACTGCTCCGGAAGTTGGCGGCGTCGTCCTTTCAGTTAGTCCGTCCTAATAACGATTTTTGACGGTCACGGATTGCTGTTGATGCGGTGACTAACGATGTAAATGATGATGACTACTACTACTACTACTACGACGACGACGATGATGATTATGACTATAATGATGAAAATGGTGACAATGATGGTGAAAATGATGATGAAATGATGAGGGTGACGACGATGATCGTGATGATGATGATGATGATGATGATGATGAAGATGTTGTTGTTGTTGTTGATGATGATGATGATGATGATGATGATGATGATGATGATGATGATGATGATCATGATGATCATGATGATGATGATGATCATGATGATGATCATGATGATGATCATGATCATGATGACGATCATGATGACGACAATGAAGCAGGTAATGATGATGTTGGTGACTGTATGGTAAACGTCATGATTATCCTGTTGACGGTGACGAGGATGATAATGACAGTAATAACGACAATTACAACGACGGTGACATTGCACTTATCGTGCTATTGATGTTGGTCATGATCACAATCAACAACGACGACGATGACTATTACGGCGATGATGATTGTGTTATTGGTGATGAGGACGACAACAGTAACGGTGATGACTGCATCATTTAATTTACCGCTCGTGACAGAGCTGCCTTCAAGACGCGCACGCACACGCCCACTGTCACCGAGAACAAAAGATGAACATCTCTAAAGACGAAGTCGACCATAGCAGTCGAGTCCAAGTTCGCGTGATTTATCTAGCGCCAGTCTCTGCTCGCAGATGCGACTCCGAAGTAGGAGGTGAAGTCTGAATGTATATATATAGGGGGCAACTGAGCCAAGAAACGGCGGACGTAGCTTCAATTGTGCTCTTAGCGACAACCACCTGTGGCCAACGACAGAGACAGACGGACCGGACCGCAGACTGTCATCGGTGCATGTCTTTAAAACAGAAATAGAATTCATCAACAGTTCCAGACATAATAAAAGCCAGTTATACATAAACAATGTGGGTATATATATACACACATATATGTATATATAATATATATGTGTGTGTATATATATATATATATATATATATATTGTATATATATATATCATATTCATATACGTCGTCGCTGTTAGTGCAGATCAATATATATTGGTGTCCGGACATTTCCCCTCGGAAATCCGCCCTTCGTAAGTTCCCTGGACATTTCTGCTTGGTTGTTTCCCTCCAGGGCTATTCCCTCTGGTCGTTTTCCCGCCGGAAATGCGCGTGGCTTAAAGCCAAATTTGCCAAAGCATATCTCTGTTATATTTAGTCTATGGCTTAATGATTTAGTCTAATGGATGTAATCAAATTCATGCTGAAATAACGCATTACATTACCTTGTGCTTTATAAATCCTCTTCTGATTATAATATAATTATTATTCAATTAATATGTAATCACATGCAGATATAAAAACCTTCTTCTAAAACACGGGCAATGGTCCATAAACTTTTAGGGCAGAAATTATTAGGCATTGCAGCGGCCGTTAGCGTTCAGGAGATTCGATTGATGAACCGCCAACTCGAGGCATTTTTATAGGACATAAAAAGGACAAATGGGTAGTAAGTTCAGACTAAATACAGTATGGTTCAATCTCACAAATCAGTCTGCGGACTGATTCAGAGACTTTAATGTTGTCGTTCTGAAGATTCTTTGTATCGATTTTCGCATTACTTTCCGGAATTTGCAGCGTGATTTATTCAATAGCGTGCTCTGTTTATAATCTAACGATTGCTGGTACACAGGACTTGTTTATCAGATTCCGTGTAAGAGTCCTCGAGTAAGTTTGCAGATACGACGTGTCTCTGCCTCTAAACAGTATAATTTGGTACCTACTGGTAGCAAGGATTGGCAGAGCTCCTAAGTCCTATTGTTTACCATGCGTTTGGTCCCATGTCCATTACCTTTGGATAGTCCAACGTCGGATTAAAGCTAAAGTGAAGCCAAATAAGAGACTCTTCTATGTTCCACTGTGGAATATTAAACACTACTTTAACACAGGAAATTAGAAATAAGTCTGGCATTCGCTGAATGTCGTGATCGGAGGAGTTCAGTGAATCCCGGTCAGCGACACTTAAACGACTGTTCAAATAAATATTTCACATTGTTAAGTGGTCTTACGTCTTACGTGTGTTCAACTTAGTACTGTAATTGATGGCATTTGTCAGGGATGGGCAGTAATTGAAATTACGTAATTGAAATTACTTGAAAATCATGTAATTTGTAATTTGCAATTTGTAATTCAATTAGGGGCCTACATTTCCCATGTATTTTGTAATTTGAAATTACATTTCATGTCCCAAAGTAATTTGTAATTTGTAATTCATTTTTTTTCTCGGAGTAATTTGCCCATCCCTGGCATTTGCTGACTGTTTGGGTTAGCATGCTTCATTCAAACGCTTTAAAGAGCTTTTGGCACCTCTGAAGGATTCGTAAAAGCGCAATATATGCCTGACAGCTTATTGTTCATTGCCGATGAATAAGCTGGTGAAGATTTACATTACATTACAATAACATATCGCAGATCAATCAATCGTCCGAGACTCTGCAGCGTAGAGGATACAATACGTGGATAAAAAAAACATGGGGAGTGTCGATTTTGAATGCACTTTGAAATATTGTTTCTGTTCGCTGACGTCAACTAACGGTGGAATTGATCCACAAAAACAGACGATTTTCAGTTTCTAGTCAACATCACTTTGAGCATAATGACGTACCTGTTCATCGACATAAATTGGCTGTTGGTAGAGGCTTGTAACCAGTGACGGAGCCAGCTATACAATTTCAGCAGGTCGCGTTAGGGTCATGGGAGTTATTCACCAGGTCGAAAAACTAAATGAGTTTGATTTATTTCGAAGACATCTTCAATGTTGCAGCGTCTCATTGTTACTCATTTATTTATTTGCTAATGTATATAACATTGATGCAACTCGTAAACAACTGAAATTGGTTAGTTTCACGAAGTAATCGACGACACACTATTGTATTTATTTCCACACATTTCTGACGCAACGGCAGCAAAAAATACTTAACATTTCAGTTTTAGAGTTGACAACATAGATTTCTACCGACATACTAGATAAAACGTAAAAACAGCCTTTTAGATCTAATAATTGCACTAGTAATCTTATTGGTCAGCTGTTGATGTTTTAAATGTAAAGATATTA